>JALPQI010005153.1:0-67823 GCA_025490895.1 Thaumatotibia leucotreta | reverse complement strand
GAGTAAAAATGCGAAATATTTCCATGTAAATATTTATTTCGATTACCAGTTATCATTTTATTAAGTAGACAAAAATCCTTTGTAATAATTGTTGTAGACTCCATGTTCCAGACATTAAGTCTAGCAACATTAAAAATGTATTTTATACATGGCAAACTTTATAAAATTCTTCTTAGCAATACAAGATTTTCGTTCACACGTACTAGAGATGCGCAAAATCGCTCACGGAGTTGAAAGGCGTGATTCATATCTTTCGCTCCCGGAGATATATATCACTCATTTCGCTCATTTCGCTCATTTCGCTCAGGAGATCTGTAGAGAAGTCAGAGATAGAATGAGTGAGATTTGAATGATTCACTGAATCATTTGGTTCGTTCATTCTTAACGTTTAATTAATATTTCTTTGAGTGACATTATTACATGATGTTTCTTACTTTTTTGGTAATAAAATATATGATAACAATTAGGTACCTATGAAAAGTATGAAATTTATCTTTAATAGATTTAACCGAACATACAGTGTAGGTATATATTATATATGTCAACATTATAAATTATCATTTAACGAACTATTCTTATATTTACTTACTACAACTACAATAATATAAATTACAAAATATAAAACAGATTTTCCTTCATACTTTTGCAGGCTTAGGACTGTCAATCTAGATTTTCAAGTTAATTAATAAATAAAGCGTAATGACTGAATAAATATCATTTAAAGTATTTAAATTTTACCAAACCGGCTCATCTAGATTGGCGTATTTCAAAATCTGTGATATGTACAATGATTCTTATAATACAATATTTACATTATTTACAGTTTCGTAAAGGCAACAATAACTCGTCTTCTTATTGCGCATTGCAATTAATAAAAAGTAATTCTTGCAATTTTTTGGGCGCAAGTCTTGTCCTTCGTTCACTCATAGTATGCCCTGCTTTAGAAAAAATTCGTTCGCAGGGCACAGACGTCGCAACTATGTTTAGGCGTTTCAGTACATATTCATAGAGCATGGGGTAAATACAACGGCGTTCATGCCACCACATTAATGGATCCGATGACCTTGGGATCATCGGTTCTTGCATGTATTTTTCGACTTCAACAATTCCAGCAGCTGTTGGATTTTCGGGTGTTTGCTTCGCTATTTCTTTGTCGAAATCCTCCCAAACCGATGACGAAATTGGCTGCTGCATCTGTGGATCTTCGTGTACAGGTTCAGGTTCAACAGCTGATGCTGCCAGCGTTGTGCGTAAGCGCGACTGTACGCTTTGGCCGATTTTTATTTTTAAACTTGCTAAAGCTTTGTCGGCCATAGTTTTGTCACGAAAACCTTTATCTTTGAACCTAGGGTCCAGCAAAGACGCTTCCGAGTTTAATATGTTCTGTTGAACATATTTAAAGCGTTTTTCTAGTTCACTTTTAAGAGTCTCTGCCAATAATTTTACTTCGGGAATGGTTTGAAAATGTATGTATTTTGCAATGTTTGTGCTCAAAATGTTGCACAACGGCACAACTTTTGAAAGGCTTACATTTTTTTCCGAACTTATCTCATTAGTTACGTCGTAGAAAATTTTTAAAATGGGCACCGCAGCTTCTATTGTCGCCCAATCTTCGTTGGTTAGCATTAAATCGAGCCTTGTCGAAGCAAGTGTGGCAGTCACAGCATCTTTGATTTTGATTAATCTGTCCAACATATCGTAAGTAGAATTCCATCTTGTTGGGACGTCCTGTTTTAGTTTTAATTCTGGAAGTTCCATTTGTCGCTGCATGTGCTTTAATTTTGTAAGGGCTTGGGTGCTCCTTTTAAAGTACTCCACAATACATTTTACTTTGGTCAGCTGGTCAGCAATGGCGCCTAAAGCAGTTTGGGCACAAAGGTTCAGGGAGTGAGCGAAGCAGGGAACTTGCCGCCATCCACCAGCCTTAATTGATGCACTGACGTTGGCTGCATTGTCACTGGCAACAGCGGTTATTTTGTTGCTTATATCCCACTCAGCCATAATTTTTTTTAAAAAATCGCTTAGATTTTGGGCAGTGTGACGCTCTGCGTATTCGACACAGCCTAACATGGTCGAATCCATCTTAGTTTTTTCGTTATCTTTTACTATATAATGAGCCGTGATCGCGATAAAGCTCTGGTTGGTGTAGCTTGACGTCCACCCGTCCGTAGTCAGGCATATTGCCGGAGCTGCTCTTATTTTTTCTTGCGCTTTTACGTACTCCTTGTTGTACATTTTTGGTAATAAGGTCTCTGACACCGTTTTTCGTGTTGGAAGGGTATACCCTGGGCATAACATATTTACAAATTTTTTGAACTCCGGTTCCTCCACAATTGAAAACGGATGGTAGCCGCGCGCAATCATCTTAATTAATTGTTCATCGATCAATTCTGCACGTCGCGGCGCCAATGGTTTTGTACTTTGTACAAACTGTGCAATCGAAGGCTGTGAGGCCTGTGAGCGTACCAGCCGTGACGGTCCTGGGAATACTGGTCTCTGCGGTGCGGCTACTGCAGCTGCTACTGATGATGATGATGATGGACCGGGAGTGTTTGCCTGTTCGTGCTCGACCTCCTCTTCTATAATAGGCTCTTGGCGTTGAGGCACAAGTGCCACAGTGGGATGATGTGATTTTAAATGCCTAGTTAAGTTGCCGGTATTGCCGGCAGATATTGCTATTATGTTCGAACAATACCCACATTTGGCCTTCTTTGCCTCGACTTCCTGGAAGTGGTTCCATACGGCACTTCGTTTCCTAGACGACATATTTATTATTTACAACAAACTATATACAAACACTTATCACTACACTATACTATATATATACAGTCAGCAGCCCGCACCGAGGTGCGGCTCCAGATAAAACTACTTTACACTTTAAACAGTTATTTATTTACAATCATTATCCTTAATATGCACAAATATGTCCTTATTTACACAAACTGACACGCAGAATTAATAAACTCACAAAAAACTTTGAAAACTCAACTCTGCAACAAAAATTACAGCGTTGAGCGAATTTGAATGTTTAGTGTTTACAAACAAACTGCGAAACGAGCCATAGGCGAAGGAACGCCAAGCGCGCCAAAATTTAAAAACATCATTAACGGCGAACATCACAGGCAGAGTAGAGTACAAGTTAGAGACTACAAAACTATTTCACACTATCGTCTTATTTTACATACAATTGGTAATCGATACTAAGGCTGATCGCACATTAGTATTAAATTTCTGATTAGGAAAGTATGAATTTTTAACACTGGTTTGAAACTCTCAAACCAGTCTTATAAATTCAAAATCTGAATCCAAGAACGGAAGACATTTACAAGCAAAATTTCATATCAACTGTTCATTCTTCTTAAAAATTCAAACCAGTCTTAAAAATGTATACTTTTGTAATCTGAAATTTAATACTGATGTGGGATCAGCCTAAGTGTTACTGAGTTATAATGTCGACATATATAAAATAAATTGATAGAAAAAACACTTCATAAACCAGTCAATAAAATGTTCAACTAAAAGTCAACTTAAATTCAAACGACTGCCGCAGTACGCAGTACCTATACCTACGTTTCTGCTCTCTCGACATCCAACAGTACTCTGTAGACAAAAGTGTGTGAAAGAGATGATACAATACACACAGCGTGCGAGTGTGAGCAAGACGGTATACGAGCGAATCACGCCATGTTACTCGACCCGACACGCTCCGAGTTCTTCCGAACCGCATCGAAACTATCTCACTCTTTTGGCTCGACCGGCTCATCTGAATTATGAGAGAGAAAGAGCGAGTAAGTAAGGTTGTCACCGCTGAGATCGACGAGTTGAATTGAATTGAGTTGGTGAGCGACTGAGCGACTTAAATCTTCAGTGAGTTGAAGAGCGAGTGAGTTGAATTAAAAGATATAGTTCATTTATTTCACTCACTCATGAACGACACATCTCTAACACGTACTTCTGAGTTTTTATTATAAATAAATACCTACAAGCGATATATAATACCCAAATAGGCTTTTAACATGTTCCTTCGAGCCGGGTATCTTGTAGGTCAAAACAGTTTGTGCGTCGATTTCAGTGAATGGAACTAAGAAGCAAAATATTTTCGGTGAGCAAATTCAAAAGGGCCGCCATTGTGGTATGTATTGTATCCAATGTTCCCGTGCATTCACCGAGTCAACGCGTTCAAAAACACATCCACTGCGCAGCGAACGCGCACTTGGCATTAACAGCTGTCAGCCAAGTCGCCAATAGGAAGCCGCCAAGTCTACGGTAAACTGGTCACACTACGAGTTTGTCAAACTCTACGACGTCTATGGGTGGACGTTTCCGTTCGAGTCGTTTGACATTTCGGCTATTCTTCGTGCGTTGTGCAATTTTTTTCTTTAAAAGTGTTTATTTACGTGTTTTCAAGTGATTTTGGTGTGTGCAATTAGCTTCCCGCAATATTCGGTTAAAAACTTTGCTCCGCAAAGTCGCGTATTTGTACATTGCGATTTGTTTCGTCCGTCAAAAACAATTGCCGGTCGGGTGCCGCCATTGCTATTGGATTGGAATATTTGCAATTATTTATTGTGTTTTGTGCACGAGTTTTATAAAATAACCTGCTTTTTTTATCAATAATGTAAGTATAGCTTAATTAACAACAATATTGTAAAACACGCTTATGTTATGTTGCACTAAACCAATTTCAAGGCACTAACTATTCTTAATTTAATTTAATAGCATGGCAACCAATCAGGAGGTGGAGACGACGAAGCTGAAAGCGCGTCGTGGTGCCAAAAAAGCTACTCTTACGAGACTCAAAAACAAACCTGTTATGGAGTACGAGAATAAAGAAATTCTGCAGCTAATGCTGGAGAAGGCGCAACAAGCTTACTGTGAGTACGAAACACTATCTATCGAAATAGGAGATGGTGAGGATCCTTCACCAACAGAAAATTGCTATTTTGAATGTGTAGCCGCGTTGCGTCAGAGGATCGCGGAACTTTCCGGACCTTCCCCTGCAGTTTCGCCAGGAGGATCAGGTCTGCAATCCGCACAAGTAGCCTCAAAAATAAAATTACCTAACATACAGCTACAAAATTTCAGTGGAAAATACACAGAATATCGGCCATTCATCGAGATGTTTACTGCACTTGTGCATAACAATGAAGGGTTTGACAATATTCAACGGTTTTTCTACTTGAGAAGCTTCTTAAAAGCTGAGGCCTATGACTTAGTCAAAAACTTGCCCGTTATTGGGGCTAGTTATTGTGAAGCTCTCCAAATTTTAGCTGATAGGTATGATAACAAATACAAAACAATTAATGAGCATATTAATGCCTTATTCGACTTACCTGTTTTAAATAAATCTGGTGCTAGTGCTCTGCGATCATTGGTTTCAGTTACCAAACAGCATCTTGCTGCGTTAAAGAATTTGGGTGAATCAATTGACAAGTGGGACAGTGTGCTGATATGTCTAATGAACAAGAACCGCGAGTATCATCTGCACAGAGATTTGACAAAACAGCCAATGTTCAATGATTTCTTGAAATTTATAGACCAACGGGCTCTCGCCTTAGAGAACAGCGAGGGACGGGCTGATTCAGCGACTGCAAGCGGTGTTGGTGTCAAGATGCCTCCCGCAATGCCTCCTGCAAAGAGTGTGACAGGACTTGCCACCACCAAGGAGCCCAGAAGCTGTCTGTTCTGCGGTAAGGAACACAAATTATATGCATGCCAAAAATTTGCTTTAGCCACTATAGCGGAGCGGCTAGCATTTGTTAAAGAGACTAAACTGTGCAAGATATGTCTGAACATACATCAAGGGAAATGCAAGTTTCACTTCAAATGCAATGTATGTAAGGGGCCACACAACTCTCTACTGCATATAAACGAAGATCAACCAGCTGTCACCTTCAGCAACAATAAAAGTGACAGTAATAGAGCGAAAGGCTTTATATTGTTGCCAACTGCCAAGGTGAAACTGATTGCTAGTGATGGCAAAGAAATAATTGTCAAAGCTTTGCTTGACAGTTGTTCTCAGAACTCTTTTATTACAACAAAAGTTGCCAAAAAGCTAGGATATCCGCTCATAATTGAATCAACAGATGTAACTGGCATTACTTTAACTGAAAAAACTGTAAAACACCATTTGATACTTGATGTTTTCTCCTGTGTTTATCCATATAAGACACAAGCAAATCTGCTAGTAGTAGATAAATTCTCCCCAAGCATGCCACAGACTGAAATTGATTTGTCCAAGATTAAGATTCCTGAAAACATAAAACTAGCCGATGATTCCTTCTATACTACAAGTGAGATAGATATTTTATTGGGTGCTAATGTCTATTTTCAGAGCATGTTGGCGCAACCTGAGGAGCTGATGAACCCTGATGCCACACCCTGCTTCATCCACACACAGTTTGGTTACATTGCTGGCGGTGACATCCCATCTTCACTTCTCAAGCAACCTGCTGTTACTTTTTTCTGTCAAGAATGTCAAACTGATATAAGTGATACTATGTCCAAATTTTGGCAAACAGAAAAGGTGCCTGAAATATATGCGGAACATACCTCTGAACAACAACAGTGCGAAAAATTATTCACTGAAACTGTCAAACTAGAAAACAATCAATTTACAGTTTCTTTGCCTCTAAAAATTCCCATATATGATGTAAATAATACTTTGGGGGATTCATTTGGTCTAGCTCTCAGGCAATATCTTAATCTTGAAAAACGATTTCAAAAGAATCCAAAGTTGTATGAGGATTACAAGGATTTTATACATGAATATCTTGACTTAGGTCATGGATCATATGTTGACATTTCTTCATATGATCTATCGAAGGATCCAGTTTATTTCTTAAGTCATCATGCCGTTTTGAGACCCGATGCTGTCTCTACCAAATTAAGAACGGTCATGAATGCTTCTATGTTAACGAGTAACAAGGTTTCGCTGAATCATATCCTGATGAATGGACCAATTGTTCAACAAGAACTGTTTGATATACTGTTGTCTTTTAGGATACATAAATATTTCCTTGCTTGCGATATCAGGCGTATGTTCCGAAATATATTAATTCAGGAAGAGCAGCGATCCTTGCAAAACATTCTCTGGCGGGACACTCCCAGTGAGTCAATAAAATGTATTCAGTTAAATACTGTTTGCTATGGAATGAAGTCTTCAAGCTATATTGCAACAAGGTGCTTGAATGAACTGGCTACGAAATTTGAGAGGCAATATCCTCTAGCCATATGTAGATGACATCATTCATACAGAGGATAGTTTGGCAAAGATTGTTGACACAAAAACCCAATTAATTGAGTTACTTAGTAAAGGTAGTTTTGCACTACACAAGTGGGCTGCTAATGACCCATCTATATTGACAAATATTCCAGCAGAACAGCAGGTTGTTGGAGAGCTGGATTTGAACAAGGACATCAAAACATTAGGTTTAAAGCTTGACATTGACGCCGATGCTTTTAAACTCACATGTCCGCCTTCAGATAACGTCCCTAAGACAAAAAGACAGATTCTAAGCTACATAAGCCAGTTCTATGACCCGCTAGGTCTAGCTGGACCGGTTTTGGTGCAGGCCAAAATAATCATGCAAAAGTTGTCACAGTCTTGCACTAGCTGGGACTCTGCTCCCTCGCCTATTTTACAAAAAGAATGGCTTGAGTTTTACAATGATTTGCAGGCAATGAAAGACATTAAAATAAAAAGAAATGTTACTGTAGACAACATTGAATCTGCCCAAATTGTAGCATTTGGGGATGCCTCAATTTCTGCATTTGGAGCAGCGATTTATTTGCGAGTCACTGACAAGAATGGCAAGGTATCTATGTCACTTCTTTGCTCTAAGAGCCGAATTTCACCAAAAGATAAGAAACTGACTGTGCCACGATTAGAATTGAATGCGTCACTTTTGATGGCAAAATTATGCTTGAGAGCATACAATACATTATGTAAAAAGATTCCTATTGAAAGTGTGCATCTTTTCAGTGATTCTCAAGTTGTATTGGCATGGCAAAAAACGGATCCAACGAAACTGAACGCTTATGTCGCTAATCGTGTCAAATTAATAAACGAATATACAACAGGTTTTCAATGGTCTTACATAAAGACAGACCTCAATCCTTCTGATTGTTTGAGTCGAGGCGTAAAACCTACCGAACTACAAGGTAACCAACTGTGGTGGTGTGGACCAGAATGCATGTCTGATCCAGAGTATAGATTCAGTGAATATAGCTATGATGTACTTAAAAGCTTACCGGAGGTCAAGCATGCTGAAGGTTCCAAGTCAGTGTGTATGGCATCACAAGAATCGGTTTCTCTTGCAAAATATTTGTTAGAAAAATATTCTAGCATTAACAAGGCAGCTAATGTACTTGCCTATGTTCAAAGATTTTGTAAAAATGTAAAGCCAGGATCTCAAAAGATAAAATCTAATTTCATAACATTTAGTGAGGCAACACAGGCTTTGCATTTCTTCATAAAAGAGGAACAGGAAAAATTCTTTGACAAGGAACTGGCCTCACTGAGGGCAGGTAGGCAAGTCTCTACATATTTACAATCTGTCAACCCCTTCATTGATGCTAATGGCATTCTCAGAGTAGGTGGACGGTTGCAACACTCTTCCTTGCCATAAGGCAAGGAAGAGTGTTGCAACCGTCCACCTACACTGATGGCTGATGGCTATAAAGCCAAAGGCATCAAATAATTTTACCAAAGGAATCTAGGGTAACTTGCCTCATCATTGAGAATGAGCATTTAAAACTTCTACATGCCAGTCAGAAAGAAGTTCTAAGTAGTTTAAGCCAACGCTATTGGATAGTTAATGCTTTGAGATTGGTGAAAAAGTTTGTAAACAAATGTCTCACGTGCTTTAGACTTAAGGGTGTTACAGCTAAGCAATTAATGGGATCGTTACCCGCAGGTAGAGTCACCATTGACCGTGTATTCGCCAAAGTAGGTATTGATTTTGCCGGGCCGATTCTGATAAAGCAGTCAAGAGTGAGAAGTGTCATCACAACTAAAGGTTATATTGCTGTGTATGTGTGCTTTGTCACCAAAGCCATACATCTAGAGTTGGTGTCAGATTTGACTACTGATACATTCTTGGCTAGCTTCAAACGATTCATTTCAAGACGTAATGTCCCAACAGAGGTATATTGTGATAATGCCGCTACTTTTAAGTCGGCTAATACTCAGTTGTCTGAGCTCTATAAATTAAATAATGATAAATGTCATCAATTGCAAGTTCAAAATGTTACCTCGAAATTGGGAACGACTTTCCATTTCATACCGAGTTACTCTCCAGTATTCGGTGGCCTATGGGAGGCCGCTGTAAAAAGTGTTAAATACCATTTAAAACGAGTGTTAGGCTCTCATGTTTTAACATATGAACAACTGTATACTGTGTTAGTGCAGATAGAAGGTATTTTGAACTCGCGACCAATAACGCCAATGTCATCTGACATCGAGGATCTTTCCTTCTTGACACCGGGACACTTCTTAACCGGTGCACCTTTGACTTGTTATCCTGAACAGGATATCACAAATTTACCTGATAACAGATTAAAGTTTTGGCGGAAGTGTACTGCTTTACAACAGCATTTTTGGCGATATTGGTCAAAGCAGTACCTAAATGTTCTACAGAACCGTCCTAAATGGAAGACTCCTTTACCTAATGTTAAAGAAGGCTCTCTTGTTATCTTGCGTGAGATGAATACTCCGCCAATGACTTGGCCTATGGCCAGAGTAACCAAAGTCTTTCCAGGCCAGGATGGGAAGGTAAGAGCCTTAGAGGTAAGAAAGGCAAATGGCAAAGTTCATACAACTTCTGTCACTAAAGTTTGTATTGTGATGGAGTCTTAGGCCCCCACCACGGAAATTCCAGAAAAACACATTTTCAGTCTTCCAATTTGTTTTTATATTTTTACAAAATATTTTCTGTTCATCGTAAAAGTTATAATCTGTTTACATCTTTTCTGTCACGTGATTGAATCTCTAAACTTTTAAAAACCGCCACCAGTGGCGCTGGCCGTCACTAAACATGAAATCAAGCAAACTGCTCAAATACTAAAATAAGTTACAAATTATCTAATTTAACTAACAAATCAAATTATTAAATGTTTTATAAAATAAACAACAGCTTCTTATAATTATTTCTATCGTATTATTTTAAACATAAAATAAAAGTAGGTTGCAATTGCAACCTATTCAAGATTCCGCCCGCGAGTAACATGAACATTCGTACAAATACTATTTAAACAAAATGTGACTTTTATATTAGTAAATGGTGAGAAAACCAACGGAAAATTATAATGATAATTAATTAAATCAATCTTGTTGGCGACGTGCTGTAACACTCGGCCATCCTGCATCATCGACCGCTCCGCGGCGATCCAACTTCGCGCATCAACGTGTTCTCGTCCTCCTTCCATAATCGCTATCTCCATTGCTGAACGTCGGCGTCGTGTCAGTCTTGAAATTTCTCGAATCATCAATGTTTTGATCGCATCTTGTAGTCGGTATTTTTGTTTGCGCTCGGTTGCCCATGATATTTACAGCAGACATCTCCAGCGTTAGATTTTTTGGCACCAGTCACCATTTTCCTGAAATCAAATAATACCAACACAGTAACTTGTTTTAAATAAAATATCACACCGATTACCTTTAATATGACAACTATCCATATTGCCTAATGAAATAATCTTTATATTAAATATCATTATTAGTACTACATCTTTAAATACGAAAAACATTTATGTACACAGCGTGTAATTGTAAGTCGTATATTAGATCAATAGTTTCCCACGTCTCAGTGACAATACGTCCGGCAATTTTTTTACACCACACTGCTCGCTTTACGAAATTATATGTTAATAGGTACTGATCCGATCATATATTTCACACATATCTAAAATATATTTTGTCATTTACTATGTTTTATATCACACAGACTAATACGTTTTAATATGATAAGCTTTTACACAGTTAATGTAAATGCCACGATTTGTTCAGATTATACAGTTTGATAAATTGCATAAATGATAGTGATTTCTTAACATTATTACAGAGCTTGTGTCCTAGATTATTTGTTTATGCTGGCCTGCTCTATTTTACACAGGTCTAAGATATGTTTCATATAGCTATTTATGATGTGTATTGTGTAGTATTACACAAACTACATATATGAAGATATAAATCGAATGATTCACACGGTTTGTTGATGCGTATTACACAGTTTTCTATTGGGCATCACATAGGGGCATCCCACTGTGTATCACACAGTTTCTCAGTGGATTTCACACAGCATCCCCATCAATCTCTCGTTGAGTATCACAACTTCTCGATGGGTATCACACAGCTTATTGATGAATACCACACAGGTTTCTCATCGATATCACACAGTTTCTCGACGAGTATCACACAGATTCTCGATGGGCATCACACAGTTGCCTCATCGATGGGCATCACACAGTTGCCTCATCGATGTCACACAGTTTCTCGTTGAGTATCACACAGTTTCTCGTTGAGTAGCACACAGCTTATCGATAAGTAGCACACAGCTTTCTCATCGATATCACACAGTTTCTCGATGAGTATCACACAGATTCTCGATGGGCATCACACAGTTGCCTCATCGATGTCACACAGTTTCTCGTTGAGTATCACACAGTTTCTCGTTGAGTAGCACACAGCTTATCGATAAGTAGCACACAGCTTTCTCATCGATATCACACAGTTTATCGACGAGCATAACGCAGTTTCTCAATACGTTTTGCATACCACATAGCTAATAATTATGTTCTCACGTAGATATGCTTTACACAACCCTTAGTAGATATTACATAATATTTTGTAGATAGCGACATATACCTGTCGCACCATTTCTTAAAAAAAAAAACCCCAAAGATAGTGTACCAATATGTTTCGCATAGCCTGTAATAGATATAATTTATTGACGTTACGCGACTGACTTCACGTAGATTTTATTGTATCGATTTTGATACGAAACTATCACATTTATATTATATGTAGTTATATTAACTTCTCTTATAGCACAGGTCCACGTGTCTTTAGGTACCTACATAACGTAATTTATCGTCGCATAGTACCTACACACAAGCCTTTTATTTACATATCAGACTACCTGTTTTTATCTCACAAGGATTCTACAATGTATGTCAACAATTAAGTACCTAACAGTTTGATATAAGTAAACACTTTTTTTTTGCCTCTAATATCCTATGCCTTTATTAATCTTGGCACAATATCTTTCTTGAACTGTTATAATTATATCCTATACTAATGTTTCATATAAACGACGGATATCTCCAGTTACCAGTTTCTGTTTTTTCATTGACTGTAGTTATACCTCAAATCGTATCGTACTTAGATTGTCTAATATATTTGATGACCCATGCTGTAGGTAATTACGGAAAATTCCACAATTCCAAAGACCATTTGTCTAACTTGATATTTTCATGATAATTATGATATTTTTACCACACCACACAGCTTTTATGACTTTAATTTGTACATTTATATTTTGTCCTCTTCAGTCTTTAATTTTTGTTCTAACTGTCCTCGCTATCAACATGTCATCAAGCTGGTAAACGCATAATTTTATTAGCTACTATCACTAGATTTTACAGCTCTTCACCTGTTTGGCATGGTGCACTAGACCTCATCTTTGTTTTTAGTGACCATAGTGAGCGCAGAGACACGCTTATGCATTGAATGTTTATCTTACACCTTAAGCATGAATGTTAATAGGTAAAACAAAGTATAATAGTTAAGCTGCATATTTAGCGGAATATTACCGATCTATGACATTTTTATTGCCTTATAAAACAGATCTAATTAAAATACAGAAAAAAAAATCACTTCTTCCTGACTTATACGATTACCAAAATAAAGTACCTATGTAATTAAATCATAACAACTTTTGGAATTTAAAGTATTATTTAAAACCGCATTTTTTGTATCATCAGTCATATTTTGAAATGTTGACAAATACCCTGTTTAACTATTTGTTTTTATTAACTACGCGCAAATGTTGAGGTACCCATTCCTCATGATACTTATTGCTGAAGAATTTTACCCGAACCATTTTTTGCTTGCATTACTGTAATTTTCAATAAGTATCCAGAGATTTCAAAACGCTGACTCATGTATAAACTATCAACTCTCATACTAATTTTATGGCTATGTTCTCAACTCTTTGGTCTAGTGACAAGGGCTATAATAAACAAGGCAAGTGTTTGGTCGCTGAATTCTATCACAGCATTTTCAGGTATCTTAAAATACAATGCGACACTCACAACTTAAAGTATTTACTTATATTATTACCATAAACTTACATTATGTGATTATATACGTTATCAATCTTTGCTTTGTTAAATGATAAAATAATGTACTTAGGTCTTTGTATTTATACTTCATCTTTAAAATTTTGCAGAGTTTTGTACTAAAATTGACATAACTTTTAACACATTTATACATTTACATTAAATTACTAAAAAGAAATCGCCAAATCCTCAATACGTGTCAATTTTTTTTGTTTTCATAAACATCCCTGACTAGGTATTTGCTTGTCCTTATCTGTCTATTTGTCTTTGGTAGAGAGATAAAACGATAAATTAGCTAATATACCTCCATAAGCCGCGTGAAGTTTTTGTAAAAAAAGCGGGTTATTGTGTAGAATACACATATAAATATTAGAAATGCTCATTTGCATATCCATTTTTTTGTTTTGTCTCTGTTAGTAGAGTATGTTCGGAAAGTGAAGGCACGTGAGCTATACGAGCGTGCCTTACTGCCAGACGCCTTCAGATTCCGTACAGTCTGACTTCATAAAACTTCTTAAAAAAAAAAACTAGGTATCAATCTTCAAAATATGTTGATTCCTTGATCCTAACCTAATCAGAACTTAATCCTGTTCATTTCAACAAAGTTGAGGTAATTTTAATGTGGTAGAAAACAATTTCCGTACAAATCAATAAGCATCATTTCTAATCTTTTTAACCAACTACCAAAAAAAAAGGAGGAGGTTCTCAATTTGACTAGGTTTTTTTTTATTGTAAGTATGTAGAATTGTGAACCAATTTTTGTTTTTATTTTTTTTTTTGATCCGTTGGCACCAAGTTGGGGGTCTGATGATGGGATCTTGGAGAAATCGAAGGATCTCTTCAAATGTTATGGGTAGTATAGGTACAGTCAAGTAATTTTGCTCTTTAGAACTCAAGTCTTTTTTTTTTGTTGGTACATAAGAATTTCGTTGGATTTACAATGTCAGTAGTGACAGTAGATACAATTTTCATTTCAACCTATGTCATCTGTAATCAATCAAAGCAAATCAATAACTTTTAAAATCCAATGTAAGTTTGAGGATACATATTTGCTTAAGTGTCCCACAATTTACATGCATGAGTACCTAATAATTTTAGTTGTATCATTTAATTTGCAGGGTTGTTATACACACTATCATAGTGATCTATAAAAAAAATAGTGTTTCCTAATAGGACTAAATGAAATGTAGAATAATGTCCACTCCAGGCCCAGTAATATAAGGTTTGATTGAATAGACTTATTTTATACTCAAATACTAATGAAAGTTTTGACTAGAAACAAGGCTACTTTCCTTTGCTTTAATCTACCCAATTTTACAGTTCAGAAATAAATCCACAAATCAAAGATTTTTCTTTTTAACTCAATATGATGGTTGTATGATAATTAGATTGAAATGAATTTGTATTATATTAAATTAAATGTGATAATTAAAGTACCTGCATGCTATTAACTAACTGATCTTTTACATGTAGAGTAGGTTTACTGTCTACCAACACATAATTATTGTGTTCCAAATTTTTGATGTTGCAATTCAGTACTGCTATTTAAAAGTTTTTGTGTGAAATATATGAATCTGCCATAGTCGAGTATACCCACTAAAATACACATGTTTGTCATAAATTAATACATTTGACCCCGAAGCTTACTATGTGTGAAGTACTACAATACACATGTTTGTCATAAATTAATACATTTGACCCCGAAGCTTACTATGTGTGAAGTAGGTAAGTAATATGTCCAAAAGCAAGTGTGTTTATCTGTTCTGGTTGTAATTCAAGCTTAATATAAACTGAAAACAATTTTATTATTCTCGCCTAGACTGAGACTATTAACGTATACTTTATTCAGGTTTTAAATTACTCTTTACTTTTAGAATTTGACATGTGAATTATAATCAACACAGTCGTACTTAACGGCATTGCAATAAGATTCATACAATTCTATTACCGGCTGCCCAAATATCAAAGCCATTTAAATTCAGAATATCTCAAAGAACCAATTTGTAATATGTATCTGCAATACTTATTCCAATCACCGATAAGTACCTAGGAAACAAATGTGAATTATACCGTACCTATTGTCGCTACTTTATTTGCAAGAAGTCCTTTTACGGGAGTGTAGACAATCCGAATGTCCTGGCACGAGTTGGGTTGGCGGTTCCCACGCCGAGCCTCGGCATGGCCGGCGCCAGCACGGGCGGCGCGCGTCCGGCGCGGCGGGGCCGGCGCCTGCTGGCGAGGCCTGACACAAGTACTGCAAGAGCTGCAGATGCACCCATGTCTAGGATGACACCTCTCGTTTTCGTTCTTTTTCGGTACTCCCGCCATTGTTGATTGCCGTCGATGTCATCGTTGCTGCACTTCATTGTATCCAAATCATCTCTCGATATTATGGCTCGAGCAATTCGCAGGTAGGACCACTTCTGAAATGTGATGGAGGCTTAGGCCCCCACCACGGAAATTCCAGAGAAACACATTTTCAGTCTTCCAATTTGTTTTTATATTTTTACAAAATATTTTCTGTTCATCGTAAAAGTTATAATCTGTTTACATCTTTTCTGTCACGTGATTGAATCTCTAAACTTTTAAAAACCGCCACCAGTGGCGCTGGCCGTCACTAAACATGAAATCAAGCAAACTGCTCAAATACTAAAATAAGTTACAAATTATCTAATTTAACTAACAAATCAAATTATTAAATGTTTTATAAAATAAACAACAGCTTCTTATAATTATTTCTATCGTATTATTTTAAACATAAAATAAAAGTAGGTTGCAATTGCAACCTATTCAAGATTCCGCCCGCGAGTAACATGAACATTCGTACAAATACTATTTAAACAAAATGTGACTTTTATATTAGTAAATGGTGAGAAAACCAACGGAAAATTATAATGATAATTAATTAAATCAATCTTGTTGGCGACGTGCTGTAACAGTATATTGCCTTTAGATGAATAATATGTATTTTTAAATTATAAGAATGCCACTTCTTATTTTAAGGTATATGACTTATAATTGTACTGATAATTGTGTAGGTACTAAAATAATGGTTTTACCAGTCATATACTGAATTAAGATTTCATTTTATGTTTCAGAATTTATGTTTAGTTCTACATGAAGTGGCACTTGTTTTTATATTATGGTTAATGTCTTATCATGACCACATTCATAGTAGTATTGCAAACTTGCGTACATAGCAACTTATTAAGTTGTTAGTAAGTGATAAATTATTTTTTATATGAATAAACCTTAAAAGATTACAGTCCACTCCAAATGTCGAACTATGTAACACAAGGGTGCAATAATTTAACTATAACAATGTTCTTGCATGTTCTTTTCTGTTAGTGGAAGATGTTGCAGACTCCATGTTCCAGACATTAAGTCTAGCAACATTAAAAATGTATTTTATACATGGCAAACTTTATAATTAATATAATAAATAACTTTATAATAATTTATTCTTAGCAATACAAGATTTTCGTTCACACGTACTTCTGAGTTTTTATTATAAATAAATACCTACAAGCGATATATAATACCCAAATAGGCTTTTAACAATAATAACTTGAATTAAAAACCCAATCCGACATTGATAGGTACATAATTTAGTACCTATGTCCATTACTCCATTTATTAATGGGGACCATACTAGGTTAAAACATTAACATAAGAAAAGAAAGCTGTCAGGTGTCAAGTCAAATTTTTTCGTTGTCAAATTTTGTAAACAACATTTATTATTTATTTTTACACATTTCTTTCTTTTATATTGTCCAAATTAACAGTGAAGTTATAATTTATTATATAAAACAAAATCACGTTGGTACGCAGCCCAAATTGAACAGCATGGACTCTCAAAGTGACCCCCCTCCCAACGATTGTCCCCATTGCCCTAGAATACTTAAGAAAAGGGGATTACTACGACATATCCGATCCGCCCACTTCGTCGATCCACCATCTTCTTCAACAACAGTCCAGGACATACAAAAATCGATACTAGAAGATGCATTTGGGGCTCCATATCTTAACGGAAAAGGATTAAGGACAGACATATGGCACAAACGCTGGAACAAAGTATGTAGCCTGCACGGAAAACATTATGACCTCCCCTTAAATATTGTAAGTAGAAGATTCATTCATAAACTTGCCGATGAAATACAGTTACTTACAAAATCAGACTATCCCTCAGAACGCCTCCTCATCTTTGTTGCTGTCATGTTACAACGTGACAGAAATATCAAAAAAGCAAAAGATATCACCAGGCTGATAGAACGACGCCAACAATTATGGGATGACGAAGAATTTGATATACTTATAACCGAAGCCACCAAAGCCGACTATTCACTTCGGAATTTTCATAATCGGAAAAATGTCAATAAAGATGACGACGCTACGAAGATTTTCACGCGTCTTGTTCTTAGGGGCAAAACTCGCGAAGCCCTGAACTGGCTTCTGACGAAAGATAACAACAAAATTCTCAAACCTGAAGACGAAATTGACAAATCTGGTAAAACTGTCATGGACGCCTTGCTTGAAAAACATCCCCACGCAGTCAACCCCGACCCGACCCCAACCTTTTTACAACTCCAAATGGCCCCTCAGATTTGCCCCCACTTTTGGAAGTAGACATTACATGCGAACATGTAGAGTTAGTCGCCAGAAAATTACATGGTGGAGGCGGCCCGACCGGCAGCGCAGCCGAAAATTGAAAAGACTACCTATTACGATTCGGTGAGGCAAGCCAGCATAATGGACTTGGATAGCTCAATTAACTATGAAACTAAACAACAGTTTTGTGCCATGGAACCAAATACAAGCTTTAATGGCAAGCCGACTTGTGGCCCTAGACAAATCCCCTGGGGTTAGACCAATTGGCATTGGCGAATGCCTACGCCAGGATCCTCTCAAAATGTATGATCTTGGCCTCCGGCTCTGAAGTTACTGAAGCTTGTGCACAATCGCAACTTTGTAGTGGATTAAGTTGTGGTATTGAAGGAGCCATACATGCTATGAATAACCTTTTTGAAAAAGAATGTCTGCCCGGCTCTCAATGGGGTATGCTGCTTGTTGATGCTAACAACGCCTTTAATTCCGTAAACCGACAACTCGCTCTTTGGCAAGCTAGAATACACTGGCCCCACTGCGCCCGTTTCTTATACAATACTTACAATGGACATGCAGAACTTATAATCCGCGACTCAAATATGAAACCGTTCAGCGAAGAAGGAGTAACTCAAGATGACCCACTTGCCATGCCCTTGTATGCCCTCGCAACAGTCCCCATAATAAACCAACTTAAATCACAACCATCAATTGTCCAGTGTTGGTATGCGGATGACTCCTCTGCTCAAGGAACCTTTAAAAATTTAAGACAATGGTGGGATAAAATTTGCCAATTAGACCCCGCATACGGCTACTTCCCTCAAGACAGAAAGTCTTACCTAATCGTAAATGAGAATGACAAACAATCCGCGCAGCAGATATTCAAAGGAGTTAACATTACCATAACAACCGGCACACGCTTCCTCGGCAGCTACATTGGCGAAGGTAAAGAAAACTTTGTCAACAATAAAATCGAAAACTGGACTTCCATAATAGAAAAGCTCTCTGAGATTTGCAAAAACTCGCCACAAGCTGCCTATACCGTTCTCACTAAAGCCGCCCAATTCAAACGGACTTTTCTACTAAGAGTATTAGAAAATGCTAATCTATCCTTTAATAATAATAAATTTATTTATTTCTCCTTGCATACATGAAACATACTTAGATGATAATACATGATAATAAGTAATTAAGAGTAGGCAAGGATTCCTCCGCACTAGTAAAAACTGTATGACGGCAGGAAGCTCCACCACTCCCGGATTACATGCAGACTCGGTGTAGACCGGTTTAGTAGGTAATAAGTACATTAATTAGTATAGCTAAATGGAGCTTTCAAACAAAAAAAAAGATAGAAAAGGGATCTATGGTTACTAGAATGAAATAATAATAATACAGCTGTTTCAAAACAAGAGTGGAAGTGTATGTGTCAGACAGTGATTGTGAATATGTGTGAATAAATATTATTGATATAGCTAGAGTAGCAACACCAGTGGAACTGTTAAAACTAGGGAACTTATTGATGAGATGAAAACAAAGAAGCAACAACATAATCAATAGGCGCATTGAAGAATCAGAGCACAGATTCATAAGGTACGGATGGTCTAAATTTACCTTGTAGTTTTTAAAAGCTTTTCAGTATCATTATAGTCGCATGATTTAAGAAATGACGTGACAGCGGCTTTACAGTGGTTCAGAGTAAGGTGTGACAAAACTATTTGCTTACATATTTTATTATAGAGAAATGGACCAAGGAATGATACAAAGTCTTGAGCAAATTTGGTGCTGCAGAGTGGGTTAATAAAAACACGATTACGCCTACGTTCTTCTACAGGTATAGGAGGTGCTTTCTTATGTTGTTTTGCTATAGTGAACTTAATAAAAAGTTGGCGTACCGAAAGAACATCAAAGTCCTTGTAAGTAGCGACCGTAGGATATTTAAAGTTTTTATATGTAGCTACCTTGATAACTGCTCTTTGAGCACGTTCAATAGAAATCATGTGAGACTTCTTGGCACCACCCCAGGCCTCGATACCGTATGATATTATTGATTGACACAAAGCATAGTAAACATTCTTAACTACTCCTTGATCTCTTAGATGTCTAATATTTTTGAATATGTGTATAAGCTTTCTTACCCGAGATGAGAGAGACTGAATGTGATAGTTCCATCTTAGATTTTGATCAATAACAATCCCAAGATACTTCACCGTGTTAGTTGCCTCAAGCTTGAAGCAATTGCAGGGAGTTGAATAAGTGTTTAAGCATGTGTGAGCTTTGATACAAAAGTTGGAAGGTTGGGTTGAGTTGTTGATGCTAAAAGTTATATATTTTGTTTTACTCAAATTAAGAGATAAAGAGTTTGTGTCAAGCCAATTCATAACCTCCCGAAGGCCCTTTTCAGCGGTGTATCTAATGTCATGCCAAGAGGGTCCATCAAAAATTAATACAGTGTCATCAGCAAATGTTACAATAGCTGATCTTTGTAGTTTAAGGCGACAGAGGCCGTCAATATAGATCAAAAATAGAGTCGGGCCTAGTACGCTCCCCTGTGGTACACCATATGTGACCGGTGATTCTTCACTTCTATGCTGACCTAATTTTACGACTTGTGTTCTATTACTGAGATAGTCAGTAAAAAGTTTGTGTGCAATACCTCTCACCCCGAGGCACTCGAGCTTTTGCAGAAGGATTGGAATAGAGACAGTGTCAAAAGCTTTTGCCAAGTCGAGGAAAACTCCCAAGCATTTAGATTTTGAGTCTAGTTTGTTAACAATATGGCCTACGACTTTATTAATTGCATCTGTAGTAGATAATTTGTTTCTAAAACCATATTGGTTAGTAGATACTAAGTTATATTTTTCTAAGTAGTGCAATAGGCGTTTATTTATAACCTTTGATTGTTTAACAAATATTTTACGCACCAGTTTTCTACCAAACCTACTAGGTGGTGAAATAACTTCACTAGAAGCGGACTTATTTTCTTTACCTGTACACAAAGGCGGTCTAGCCATCCCCGCACTTTCTAAAATGACAAACTTAAATTACGAAACCTCAAAAAATGGCTGTTCAATCCTCTCATCCGCTTTAATTGAAAATAATGAACTGGACCTCACTCAACATCACATGTCCCTCGGACATTCAAGAAAGGAATGCCGGAAAATTAAAAATTCTCAAGATGATGTAACTTTGGACTCTATTTTAAACAAACTTTCTCCTAACAAAAAACGAGCAGTCGAACGTTCAATTTTCACGAAAACTAAAACTAAATCGTCTACTTGGCTCTCGGTTATCCCTACAAGAAAAGACCACTTTGACCTATGTATCCCCAATGGAATTCAGAGATGCATTGGCACTTAGATACCACAGAACACCTATCTCCATGCCTAAATCATGTGACGGCTGCGGCAATGATGTTTTTGACGTGGACCACGCTCTCTGCTGTAAAACTGGCGGATTGATTACACGCCGTCACAACGAAATCCGGGACTTATTTTGTGAGCTATGTCAGCACGCCTGGGGGAATGTAGTCAAAGAACCCCTCATCACGGAAAGTGACTGCGGACTTCGGGGAGACCTTTGCTGCCGTGGCGTTTGGGATGCACAGAGGGAGGCGTTATTCGATATCCCTCCCTCCCCTCCCTCCCTCCCTCCATCCCTCCCTCTTACATCTCACGTCCGGTAGCAGCCGTACTTAAATCCGCCGAAGAGGAAAAGAAACGAAAATATTTGAACTCTTGTGAAAAACGGCATGCGACATTTACTCCCCTTGTAACATCCATGGATGGGATATTCGCACCTCAGATGTCCGCTTTCGTGAAACATCTCGGCGAAGCAATCGCTGATCGTTGGGACAGATCCCTCAGCGTAGTAATGGGCTGGCTTAGATCGAAAATTATAATTTCCATACTCCGTGCTACAAGCATGTGTATTCGGGGTACGCGCCACAAATTTAACTCCATCAAAAACTTCTTTGGCCTAAGCGACGGCGCAGCCCTACCCAATCTTTCCTGTACCTGACTAGAGTACCTAATATCTCCATCAGTACTTGCGTGATAACTATTTATTTATTTATTTTTCTTAAATTACCCTTTATGTTACTATATTTTTGTTAATAAATGATTATTCCTAGGTAACTAATAAATGACTTGGAAATTAAACATTAAGCAAAACGACACAAACATTCCAATGCAGAATTTTGTTATTCCAATAGATACAGTCTCGTCAAAAAATACATCTGAAACATGTCCAAGGTAAAAGAGTCAACATCGTTAACATATATTATTTTTGGAGCCGACCGTACCATACAAAATAATGTCTTAGATCAGCAGTCTGTGTCCGTCTCAATATTGTTATTATCTATACCATCACTGTGCCAAACGTTATGGTAATGCCGTCATATCGTAGACGTTGGCACAATCAACTGACCAACAATCCGGAAACGTACCCGGATAAGGACGTTACGTCTAATAATACGGATACATTTCAGAACGTATACTAAAGGCCTAAGGATCAATATCGTTAACATATTTATGAACCTCTAGGGACATTGATGCGACGTGGGCGAATATGTTTTCAATATTATGGATAACCTATTTGATTTTATGTATTTTTATAAACAAGCAAGTATCTGTAACATAAAAATATACGAACACGACAAAAGAGCAAAAATCTTATTTGAAAAGTATATTACCTAACTATTTGTAGACGTCAAGTAGGGTGTGAATAAAATAATAAAACTTATCGAAAGAGAAATTCAAAAAAAATAGGAGGAATCACGTGTGTTAAAGCAAGGGTTGGTTTTTGACTGGGTTTACACTCTCCTTGATTTTTTAACATGAATTAATTACTTATTGCAGAAACGAGGGTGCTTACAATGGGCCCCATTACTCGTAAGATGGCTCACAGTCGCCCAAAGGGCAATGCAGGGGGCTATGCTAGGAATCTTTCTATTTATTTATTTTATTTATTTTTTATTTTTATTCCAATAAGTTACACAGCATTACAGTAAAAAACAAGTCACTGCGAACTAAAAATTCTATGAGATCGTATTACAAACAAGTGTCATTTTATGAAGTAATTAAACAATCATTTAATCTTTTTTGGACTTATATGACTCATATCCATATTATTGCGTACAATGACGCCAATCCGTCCGATTTCTGTATGTTATAGATTGCCTCCTCCCGTTGTTCCATTATGTTAAGGATATTTTCACGTTGATGTGGCATATTTACTAGGACACTCAATATAGCCATTTACCATAATTATGATGTCATTAACATAGTAAAGGGATATTTTATCTCTATACTTCCTGTTCCCCATAAACGTAGCATAACATGGACATGATATTATCATAAACAACGAACGGGAATGTACCCCGTTAGAATTTTATATTTTTCGAGATCACTAGTCAAAATGGCAAACATTTATTGAAATCATTACGTCCGTCTGTCTGTCCGTATGTCACAGTCATTAGAAAATTTAGGACATATTTAAAATACCTGCATACATACATATCACATAATCGGAACAGGTGTAGGTACCATTAATAAATACATAAATAAATATCTTGCGACTTCTTACACAAAGCGCCCTAGTCCCACGGTAAGCTAAATTAAGGCTTGTGATGTGGATACCAAGCGACGATACATTTAATAGATAGACATATATATATTAGTATACTTAAATACATAAGTAGCCACGACCAAGGAACAAATTGTTGTGATAAATAAATACACAAATAATGCCCTCACCGGAATTCTAGCTTCGTAGGCAGGATCTCTACCAACTAGGCTACGGAGGCTAACAAGACCATTGCTTTTAAATATTTAGTTACTGTTATAAATTAATAATTATTATTACTGCAATCTAGTAAAATATAAACTGTTTTAAAAGTCGAGAAAATTGTTTGCCAAATAATATTCCCTGGCCAATATAATTATCAGGGACATACAGGTTGATCAAAACAAAAATCTTATTTCCTGCTTCCTTTCGAAAAGTTAATAGCCTGTGTGCAAATAATTTATGGATTAACCTTAAACATTATAAGATTTATTAATGACGAATATTTTGCAATCGCCGAATAAAGAAATCCGTGAGATAAAATTATCAATATCCTTTTCCCCAGGCATATGAAATATATTTTCTCAAACATGCGATGAACTATTGTCGTTTATAATGTTCCTTATAATGTATGGAATTTATGAAGTATGACGTTTCAGGTGCGACTATACCAGTAATTGGAGTTCGAGGCCAAAGAAACTACGAAAATATTGCCACAACAATGAAATGTTCTTACAATAGTAAATCCTTATTTTCTAAAAACTGAAGTTGAGATATTTTATTTATTGGTAATTTAAATTATATAATTTATAGAAACAATATGACTTACTTATTATCACGTAAATATAAGATATTTTAATAAAACCTTAACTATCCGCAATTATTAGTAACAAAGTTGGTATTGCGCTTGTATCACCTCAGGTGTTAATAACATTTGGTAGGTATAGCAATTTAACTACACATAAATTAAAACCCTATTTCGTATACGTTTAGAAAACTGAAGAATAATAATTCACATTTCGTATTCGTAAAATTCCTTTGACCTAAAATGTATTTGGCAGTGCTATAGTTCTCCATCTAAATTATCATACAGATCTAACGTTTTTTTTTCTTCCGTAGGTTGTTAACAAGGCGACTCTCATGGTCCAGCCATGTTTAGCTTCGCCATACATCCCATCGTCAAAAAACTAAATTCCAAATTAAATATATTGGTTGAAATCTTTCACAATGATACAAAATCATAATATTTTCTGGATCTACTCATGATTACAGCCAAGTTTTACTATGGGAGCATCTTTGAAAAAATTACCACAAAATCTACAACTCCAATGTCTCCATACATAATATATTGTGAAACCAGCTGTCGCTAGTTACAATCGAGTTGTCATTAATATGTATGTACAAAAAATAAAAAAAACATTGATGGTTGGAATTACAACACTTTTAAATGTGTATATTAAACAAAAAGGTGTACAAACATTACAGGGGTATGTAATGTTTTTATTAGGAATTGTTTTAAATAAATAAATTAAATGATAAAAAGGTTGCCGAAACCTGAAAACTTTATTTGACAATGACATAAGAGACTTTGACAGATTTGACAGTAATGCATTTGTCGTAGTTTCTTTGGCCTCGAACTCCAATTAGTGGTTTAGGACAAGAGATTGTCAACGGAATTTAATACAAATATATTATTGAAGGCGTTGGCCGGCAAAGTGCTCTTTTTCAATTCCATTCTACATAAAGTGGCACAGGCATCCTGACATTCTGCCACTATGCAATAAAATTGATGTTTTTGTTGTCTATTTCATTGAAGTAGCTTTTTTTCTTCTCTCATTTGCTATTTAGTTTAACGATTCAAAAGCGCTTGTTACTGGGCCTAATTGAATAAAGAATATTTTGAATGTGATTTTGCATGTTTGAGAAAAGCACTATAGGTACACACTTCGGCCGGAAATGTGGGGTTGCCGGTCGAAGATATATATATAGGTCGGATAGGTCTGAGACTTTCGTCACGGCCTCTGTAGTAATGTAGGTACTATTTATTAGGGGGTGGTGAAAAACCTTAACAAAATTATTGTATTACTTCTTATTTAAAACTTACTTTGAACGTTATACGGAACTTCACTGTGTTTTACTTGTTTGTGAATTAAAGGTCTTGTAAAGACATGAATAAATTTTATAAAGACGTGGACTTATGCTAAGCATCGAGTTTCATAATCAGCGTTAACAATATCGGTTTTATGAAACGGAAATGCGGTTCGGTTCCTGTCTCAAATAACAAATTATATAAAAAGGAATTCATTTTCGGTTCAAAGAAAGATTTCTTTTGATATGTCTTTGGAATTAGCAATATCTTATTTTTATGGTTTTGATTAGATTATGTTTGCGGGATATTTTTTTTGGGTAAAACGTTTCTTGAGATATGAGAATTCTTTTATTTCGCACGAATTCAGTTTTATTCTTTTCAGGATGCTTAGCCAAGTTGCCAATCGCTAACGCTTAGTAGCGTATTGTAGTTTTCCCTCTCTGTCACTCTTTCATATTGCGACAAAGACTGTTGGCTGCTTTCGTTTACGATTGACGATTAAGCGTTAGCGATTAGCAATTTATCTACGCATCCAGAGATGCGTTTCGATGGGCAACAATCGAAACTCAATTGCTTTTACTACTGCTGCTCGTCCTTCGTTTATTACTCATTAGGATAACAAAAGTAATTACAAACACTAGAAATATAGTCTTTCTATTATATATAGTATTTTGTATTGTACCTATTACAGTAATTAACTGTCACCGGCTCCCTATGTCACCATAATGACAAGTGTGACAATTGTAAAATATCACTGTTATTGACGTCACAAGCCTCCGTAGGCTATGGCTACCGTTTACTATCGGACAGTTCATGTGCTTGTTTGCAATCAACATAAAATGATTACTAATAACTTTACTACACCGTTAATACTTATTTTTACCTTTGGAAAGTCGTGACGATTGTCACAAGGCTTAGAACAATTTTCGTAAAATCTCGACATGAGGTTATTAGATCTAAGCTCTGAAATAGAATTCGAAATCAAAAATGTAAACAAACTATGACAATGACATGACATTATTGTCGATGTTAAAGTGACATTCCAGGGGTACAAAACGTTTTATATCGAATGTATTTTTTAACACCTTCGTAAATTGAGGTGGCGTTTTGAGATTAGCTTTTTATTTTATTTTATTTATTTCCACACTTACAATTATCCTTACAGGTACTAAACCTAAGACAATGTTTTATGTGTAGGTGTAGATACGCGAAAGTCAAAGTATGTTCGACACAAAAGTATCACATTTGTCAACATATTTTTGAACATGGCTATCAAAAAGATACGGCTGAGTGTCCACGGTTCCTGATTACAAAAATAATACCTAGAAAATTTGCTAGAATGATGTAAATAATCAACATAATCAATGTTTGAAAACGTCTCGTGTTACTTTAATCTTTAGGATAGTCAGAGAACGAATTTCAGTCAATGTCTATAGTTGCAATCTAATCCTTTTCGATTAATAAATGAAAATGATTGATTTGTAGGTCAAAATATTGAAATCTGTATTAATGTCCTTAGTAATGCAAAATTTAAACAGTTTTTTAAATTCATAAAAGAGTCATTTGGAGCACCATCTTGTTTTGATTTTTTTAAGTACATAGACATAAACACGAACCCTCTTAAATGGTTCTTAGTATTCTTACCGTTATATTAAATAAAACTATTTTTTATACATACATACATATATATATATATATATATATATATTAGTATATTATAAAAAGTATTTGTGTAAGTATATACATATTTTCTCCTTTTTTTTTCGAATATAAAAGCCTGCACCACACAAACCTTTATTTTTGCCCAATGGTTGACTGGTAGAGAATGCCTTAAGGCATTAAGTCCGCCATTTGTACTTTTTTATTGTGCAATAAAGTTTAAATAATAATAAAAAAATAAATTATTAAATTACGAATAAACTAGTTATAGCCGCGAACCAAATGTTTAAAACTTCTTGTCATTGCCAGTAGTATAAATTAAATACCTTGCATTTTATTAAAACTAGACAAAGATATTATTAAAAATATAATGTTTTATATTAAAGAATAGTAGCATAATTAAAAAATATACGTACAGTCATTGACTGTAAATACGAATTTTTTAAATAAGTATTTCAATAATTTTGATTACCCACCTCTCGCGAGTAGTTTTTTGTGGTGGTATCCCATTTGTTTACATTTTTGATCTCCAATTCGATTTCAGATCTTATGTCGGAGTGCGAGGTCTATTTATCCGGCATGTCGTCTTAAAAAAACACAAAACTCTTACCTTCGACAAAGAGCTCATAAAGAACAGGCGCAAACTTCACATCTGCGTTGTTCGGAAATTTCGCCTGGCAATTGCTGGTCGACATATTGATTACATTAGTTCTAAATTGTACAATAGGGTTAATGAATCTATAGATATATATGCTCTTACACTAAAAGAATGTAAGCGAAGTATTACAAATTGGCTTCTTACACTAACCTACGACGGAATTGAGGATTACGTAGCTTCTCATTAGATAAACATTTTATTACTTAAGCATTTGTCTTGTATTTGTTCAATACCATTTAAGCATGTTATACACTACACACACTGTACATTCATACATTAATAGTTATTACTCGTAATTGACATTGTGGTATTGCTGAGTATGAATGTTATAGTATAATTTAGTATTAGTATTGTTAATTTATATTTGTTTTTATTTTCTTGTGTTCATTTTGTTTAATTTTCTTTTGTATTCCTTCTTTTATATTTTTCTAGTTCACCTTTATCAGTATTTAGAGTTATTAATGCGGTGCAAGATCTCATGGCAAAAGAACGTAATGTTTTTCTCCGGGGTGAGAGCCTGGTGATCTGTAATACAGGTATATACCTAGTTCAGACTCCAGTCTCTCACAAAGGATTACAGTACTTACCATGTTCTAATTGTTACAATTATATACTGTGTTACTGTTACCATTTGTATTCCTTTGTGAGCTGATAAATAAACATTTTATTATTATTATTATTATTATTAATTTCGCTACAATTGTTGTGTTTTTGTGACAATTGGCATTTTGATTCGCTGTAAAGTTGGTATTAACTATCGATTTCTAAAAGTTCTTGCAATATATTTGATGTAGATGGCAAACAACCACACGGCCCGTCTGATGATAAGTGGTAACGTAGCCTATGGACGCCTGCAATGGTAGAAACAGTAAATTTACAATTGTCGGACTTAACATCGTGGTGAAATAGCAGCCAGAAGCTCTTGTTTGAAGGGTACATAAAATACAATATTTTCAAATTCTACACCCTCATATTATAATAAGAAAGCTTCGAAGCGTTTTAAGTCTTTTCACAATCTACTTCTCAGAACGTAAACTGAACATAACTCTTCCCTTTATTCTCATAACGGCTTATTTTAATACGAAATACTTGTCGCATACGACGTTTATCGTGTAGAGGTAAGAACTATCGGGCGAGCGCCAAGAAAGCAGCGGCGAAATGTAACAACGGAAAATGAGTCAAGTAAACGTTGAATGAAATGTTCACACAAACCTATCGCCTTGTGGCAGGCGAGTACAGACTTGGGGGAACAGCTGAATCATGTTTATTGTTTATGTGTATAAATATTGTGTTCCTCTGTGATATTAAAGTAGACCTTGACTCATCTGTTTACTTAAAGTTATTGTAAAATTAACAACTAAGTACATTTATAGAATACATTTTAGTGGTTCTGTACAAAACATATTAAAAAAAAGCAGTTTTTAACTTATGTTTTCAAACCAAATATAATTTTATGCGAAATATATTTTATAAATGCAGTTTTGACAATCAAATATAATATAAAAAATAGTTGTGATAATTAAATGTAAGTAATTGCAAATGAATTTTACATACATCTGTTGTCTTATTTTGCAATACTGTTTTTTATCGCTGAAATACATGTCAATATTGCTTATCATCCTTCTAATGCTAAAAATAGGCTACGGGTATAATTATCACACATATTTTTTTTATACGAGGTGGAGATAGAAATTAGTAATGGCAATACATAATTCTCGCCCGGTAAAAAAATACCTTTTAATCCAGTATTGGTTCAAAATACTGCATAAAAGATTTAAATGAAATCATCAGCATTTTAAAATGTACGTACCAGTTATTGACAACTAATTTACTAGGTTTCGGAACTGTACCAGTCACAAAAAATCTAGTACCTACCTACCTGACACTGTGTGCCATTTATTTCGGTGATATTTTCAGAGCGCATACACTATTGGGACCAAACGCGTAATAGATTTCTAATAGTATAGTTTAGGGTCAAAATTGATTGATCGTACATACATTACTAAGTATTTCTCGAAAAATGTTGAAAGTACATTGTGTTATCTATTTCCAGTTATATCGTCGGGGATACTCCAATACCGCGTAACTACCAAAGCGGATAGAGTTCAAATATCAAACAATTGACACTCAAATTGATCCTAATTGCATTTGTTATGTGGTATTGCACTGTCCCCGACGATATGTACAATAGTTTATGATTAAAATGAAGCAGCTGTTTATCAATAGAAGCGGCTTGTCAAAGCGCTCTGGCGGAAAAGTGTCAGGCAGGCGGGTCCTGTCTGCGAGGCCTTATAGTTTCCTAGATTAATGGATTTGCAACAATTCTATATCGTAACGTTCTTCCACGAGACATGTTATTTTCATAAATACATTATTAACATGAAATATGTAAACCGAATAGTCACGATGTCTTCATATGATTATTAATGTACAGTAATTAGATGGATTGTAATTGTTAATACTCGATTAATTGTAGTAAAGACAGAATCTTAATATTTAAGAAGGTTCTTTCTTTTATTAGATTTAGGGCAATGCAATATCAAACAAAAAAGTATTTTACCCCAACTAGTTACATTTGTACTAAAGTTTAAACGACCAATTCGTTTAGAAAGCATGTAATTGTAAGTACTATGTACTCGCAACAGGTATGATTTGCCTATATTATACTCTTATTTTCATACATCATTCGAAATTAGTACAATGGTCATCAGATATAATATAGCGCCCAGGTTGCCCACAAATATCACAGCAAACCTCTATTGCTATGGTATTAGAGTGCATTTTCCGGTAGAAGCAACGGTATGACTGATAGTGTCTGTACACTTCGAAGTAGTTTAGATATTCAAAGGCTGATTCATCTGTTCACGTTAATCTATGGTTGCTGACATCACAAGCGCATTCTTGCGGAAAAATGTCAAACCGATAGCGCTGGCCCTTGTAGGGTTCCGCTGATTGATGTAGGAACCCCAACCCCACAATACGGACCCGTAGGAACATTCCAGATGAGTTGTGACAAGATATGATTTGTGGGGATAGATAGCGTCGATTCGGTCGTGGGCGGTTTTTCAATTCGGTATTTCTGTTTGACCCACGTCACATTCGGAACCCATATTTCTTATTGACGTATGATATGAATATTGACTTTTTGTGTGTATAAATATGTGAGCAGTTTATGTCTATTTTTGTAAAACAGAACGTTTTCTTTGTGGATATCTGTCGAGGAAATACAAAAGTTAATTTAGTTATGGCGTTTCGACGTTAATCCATAATAGGTTACATACACACATGGCATTCGTTTTGATACTAAATTGATACAACTTCAGTGTAATGTAATGCTTATAGGGCACAGGTAATACATTTTCCACCATGTTGTAACATTATATCAATGTGTCAAAAGTGAAATATTGTGTTTTTCACATAAAATTGATGTTATAAAACTAAAGCGAAAGGACTAACCCCATCAGAGACCAAAGCGGAAACAGAAATCAAAATATTCCATAAAATACCACAAAAAAATTTAAGCACACGACTGAATGAAGTAATCTTAACTTTGTTTTACTATAATATAACAAAACAGCTTCTTGTTGTTATTCACACATTAACTAACATACAAATAATAGTTTCAAATTACAGGCGCAAATATCGACACAAATATTTGCGCAACACAATCTTCTCCCTACACCTCCTACTTAGTGTCACCCCAGCATTATCATTGTGGCCGTTAATGTGTGTCCATACCTACGCTAATGTGTCCATTGATACGCCATATTAAATAATGGGTCGTTAGCAACCTTTGTTGTGTCAGACGCTATGATAGGTACTATTAATATTTGGTAAATAATTAATACAAATAGGTAAAGTAATGCAATATCCATTTGCCTACTTGTTCGATATTTTGAGATAGTTTATATTTAGATACCAGTACTTAAAAAATATATTATATATGTATATACATAGACATACATATATAATATATATAGGCATACATATATGTATATTTATAAATTATTGAATTAAATAATTCTAGAATAAATAAAATAATGTTGTTAGTTGTTGTTATGTATTTACATTACCAACTTGACGTCTGTTGACGTAGCTTATCCAAAAATGGAATATTTTCCTCAAAATAGTGTTATCTAAAATTAAAGCAAAATAATAGTTCTAGGATTTTGTTATCGTAGAGCATCGATCTGTCCAGACATTATTATGGTACGGATTTAACCCAACCTAAATCAATTTAACTTCACTTCATTAAATCATAATAGTGTCACTAGTTGGGCACGTAAACTGAAATTACAATACGCAATCCAACTGTAGAAATATTTCTGTACGACCGGGCATAAAACAGAGTAGTTTCCTTTTAAAATCAAACGAGATACGAGGTATACCATTTTGTTAGTGCAATTGACATAGGGCAACGGACCAACGTTCGTCCGTGTCGGCTCGTTAGGGAACGTTATCGGGTTGGGAACCGTTCCCGGGAGAAATGAATGATTTATCCAGTTTGCTAGAGATAAGCCGTGCTGTTACTGTTGTTTCACTGTTAGTATTAATACAATCATAATTACAGTTCGGCATTTCACGTTCCGAAGAGTGACTGTACTTTGCGATTGACATCAGTTGCTAGCAGGGATCGGATACCGGTTTTCTCCATACAAAAGAACGGTTCTAATTTCATTCATCGGTATATAAATTCTTAGTTAGAAGAGTTATTTAAAAATATGAATCTGTTAATTACATAAGATAACGTAAAGAGTTTAAATAAGTAATTAAAAAAAAAACAATATATTAGAAGGTTTAAAAAACAAAAACGGTTCCGGTCCCTGGTTGCTAAGTTTTAAGTGAATGTGTAATTACAATAAAAAATATTTTCAAGCAGGTGGGCCACCGTGAACCGCGTTCCATTATGTATTACCTCTCTATCGCGCATGTTATTTGACACGTAAGTGTACCAGGGAGGCAACAAACCAATGTTGCTTCGTTAGGTATTCAGAGAAAGAAAATGATAATTTAATTTTGAAGAGACCCCGCGCTGTATTCAGGCTAGGGTTTTGACGTTACATTTAGATAAGGTTGCTCTAAGGGTTGTAAACCTAGGCGAGATACGAGTTTAGCAATGTGCCCAGTAGAGTCAACTATTGACATAATCCATTGGTCCGTCGGTTCACGTTGGCTCGTTAGACGACGTTATTGAGTTTGGAATGGTTCGGTCCCGGAGACATTGAACGATAAAAATGCAGTAAATGCCTTTGCTAGTTTCGCGGCTGTTGCTTGAGTTTTAGAATATGATAATAATAATGTTTTGCGGCAGGTATAAAGTTCCATATACACTCGTGGTCTATGAATATAGGTCAGGATGCTTAGCCAAGTTGCCAAACGCTAGCGCATGCTAGCGCATCGTAGTTTTCCCTCTCTGTCACTCCTTCATAATAGTGCGACAAAGCGGGAAAACTAGGATGCGCTAGCAAGCGCTAGCGATTGGCAACTTGGCTAAGCACCCTGGTGTCATTTTTAATAGAAATTACTGCTGATTCCAAAGAGAGTTTTCAAATATTTACAGGATATGTAGAATCCTTTTTAACAACAGATTATGTTGTAATTTAATATACTCGTACCTACCTACATTATACCTATATTACACGTAATACACGTAGGCAACAAACTTTGTTGTGTGTTCACCACTCGATTAAGTATTGGTATATTTTACTAGAGTAAAACCATTTAATAATCAAAACTGATTGACCTATAGCATTACGAATTCCATGTGAAGGTACGGTTGGCTGCTGGGCGTTTTCACAAACCGTTGTTGAAATCACCTTGTTTATTTAATTTGGTCAAGTTTAGGCTTATTCGACTCAGAATCACGAGCTCATTCGATTTTGTTAGGAGAAAAAATATGTCCCATAATTTTCATACAGTTTTCATTCCTTCCATTCCTTGCCTCTTTGCTTCCATCCTTTGAACATCTATAAAAAAAACGGTATCGTAATGGAAAAACATTCTGGGATTTTTTTTTAGTAGTAGTAGAAGTTTAGTACTGAGTAGAACAAACTTGTCCGAATTAAATAACAAGGTGATATCAACAACGGTTTGTGAAAACGCCCTGCAAATAAAGAGCTTTTTACATCAGAATTATTTTATGAAATTTAATCAAAAATATTAAACTGACCTTAAACTATAATTTTGCATTATTTTTATATGTATTTATCCATTACGTAGGTGTATTAAATATACCTAATTTTTACATTATAAAAATTTAAGCTACTGTTGTAAAATATTCAAATATGACGGCAGCCAGAATTTCATCAACTTCGACCTAAAAAAGGTTTTCAACGAAATAAATCCTGGGAATTCCCCATAAAATTAAAAAATCGTCAATACAAAAGCTAATAGCGATTTTGAATACATGTCGATAACGAGCCTATTTCAGTGTGTATGATATTAATCATGTATCCATTTTCATATTTAGATCTTTGATTATGGAATGTGTTTGGTGTATCGATAGCCTTAATGAAAGCAGACGATAGGTAAGGTTAGGTTAGTTATCATTATCCATCTCCAGAAAAAACTTTTGTTTTAGGTCTGAATTTCATTCTTAATGGAAATACTGCAAACGAACTAACCGTTTCAAAGATTTAATAACTCTATTTACTACACATAATGAGATAAAGTATGAACACGGTAAGTTTTTTTCAGTAAAGAGATATCAATCAAAGTTTCTTCCTACAAATCAAATGTAACCCTTAACTTGACAATGCATCTTACAATGCACATAATTTGTATGCCCACCTTTTAGATTTTTTGTAAAAACATAATTGTATGCTCTACATAAGTAATGGTGAGGACGGTAGAAAGCACTTTTTTATATGCCAAGGCGAGGGTTAAAAGACAATACCCGATATTTTTTGGTAACTATTACTACCTATATCGATAAAAATCCGTTGACTGAAACATTTTTAATACGGAAAATAATTGCTAATATTCTAGCTCTGGCCTATCAGAGATTATCTGTTTACTTTACTTTACCTTATCGGAAAAAAAAACTAAACTGGCACGAATATTTTAACTACCGAAAATTTTTATAAACGAGTTAAACCCAATTTTACTATTAAAATATTATCAGGAAACTGCTATGGGTTGAAAAACAAACACGTATTTATCTACCTAAAAGAAGAATTACAAAGGCGTAAAACTGGTGAAACGTTAAGGAAAAAAAAATTATGATGCAGAATTCTCGGCATATATTTTTCGCTTGCACTATTTTTAGGATATTCCACTTTATACTTGAACCATACACTAGATGCTCTCAAAGTTACTGTATAATGCACTAGCAGCGATCCGGCCGTGTAAATACTGACACGTTGGAAACCTGACAGTCGAGCAGCGGCCCTACCGCGAAGAACGAAACTCGTAAATTTCGAGGATTTGTCTCTCTCACTCTAATGACGCCTTCGTTGGAGTGACAGAGAAAAATCCTCGAAATTTACGAATTTCTATTTTTACGGTAGTAGGCCAGTAGCCGTACCATAAGTTGAAAAGTTTACTTCCTGGATTACAGTAGCTATACCATGACTTTGCAAGTATCGGTAATGTTAGGTTTTACTCGATGTGTAATGCAATCTAACACGCTCGCACTGATATATTGGAGCGAGCGCGATGGCCTGCTTTACGTATCGAGTAAATTCTAACGTAACCGATACATATTTGCAGATTCATGATAGATCTACTGTAATCGTAAATGTTTATAGTAAACTATCACTTACGTTACTAGAACATTGTTTTGCAATGTAAAAGATCGGATTTTTAATCATTTACGTGCAAGAATATCGCAGTATCTAAGTGTTAGAGGAAGTACTTGTGATCGATGAGTAGCCATTACATTACTATACTATCTCATTAGATAAGGTAGAAGTACCAGTGCGTAACATGTAAACAGAGGATAATTATGTGAATCACGACATTTCGCTCATAATATAGAGTACATAAAGTATTGTCATGTGTTTTGGGATAGGTGTTTGTAAGTTTTGTTAAATAGTACTTATACAATATCGTAATTTCTCAAAATTACAAAATTTTCTTAGTCAACTCTATTGTACGAGTTAGTGTCAGGTGCTTTTACTGGCAGCTCCAATAGATGGCACCTCAGTACGACTTTGAATGTCACATATTGGGACTTTGAAATATTAACACTCAGTCCTAATACATATCAGAATGTCTTAAAATTATGAAAGTGATTTAGATAATCATAAACTAATTATTTCAACGTTGGGATATGAACCATTAAAGGTACAAACATTTTTCATCGATTAAATGCCCTAATAGTTGATTTTATCTTATTGATGGCATCTCAAGCTATGATGACGAGTATTGGTACAGCGTCGGATACTAGTACTTCCACCTTATTTTGATAATTCCCATGAAACCATTAAATATGCATTTATTTTGTTTAAACAACAAACTGCCTCGCAATATGAAAGGTTGTATATTTCTGACAGCCCGTTAGCGTGCTGTAGACAAGCCTGATATTCTGTTTAACCAAATCAAATAAATTGAAATAACATTTTAATCCTGAAGTACAGGAAATGCATCAAAAATATACTGGAAACAAGTACACTACTGATAGTGTCTACATAATGGGCGGATATCTCATGTTATTTTACAAAGACATCGTCTGCACTAAACCAGTGCAACTAATTATGATCCTCTATAACACAAAGCTAGTTTTTTCTTCTTTAAGCCGTACAAGTTTCTTAGGGATATGTATAAATATTATGTAGTGCAATGCAAATTTCTTTTCCTTCGATTTTTCACATAAGCGCCTTCATATTGAACTTCAGAATCTATTGCACTGAAACTAATTGACACAGAAAGATAAAATCAGCCGTACCGTAAAAACACAAAGGAAACAAAATTACACTTGATCTGTAATTTTTACCCGAGATAAGAGTACACTTTTAACTTAATTTCGTAGTAAACATAGCAAATACGTAATCAAACTATATACACGATTTTCGTACGCTACTTGGATTTATCTAGTTGCTTATAAGTATTATAGATTAATAGTTCTGGTATTTTATTTAACATAAAAACAACACAAATCCTACAAACTCGTAACAGATGTGCTTACCATAGAAAAAATCAACTGCGAAAGACTCTGCTTGTCACGGGATTCGAACCCGCTTCCTCTGGATTGCCGGTCCAACGTGCTTCCAATTACAACAGACGACCTTCCGTGAATCACAGCGAATTTAGTCAATGGTATTGTGAAACTAATCACTAGTGACATCTGTACTCAATGTTTCGAAGGTACTACAACCTTAAGCCACTCAAAGACGTGTGTCTACCACAATCTTCCGCAAATTCGACAACTCTCCGTTGCGTTGAATTTGCTATAACACAAATCCTTTCTTAATTCTCCTCGATTCTACTCTCAAGTATAACTTTTCTAAAGAATTGTCCAATTTTAACCGCAAAAGTGGCAAGTTGCTGCAATTTGTCAGCCGCTGGACTGTAATGGCCTCCATAGATCCCATCCCCAACTGATGCCGTATAAAGCAGCGTTGTCATTTGGTGGTCTGAACAAAGTATTATTATTCTGAGACTTATAGATTTGTTATACAAACTTTTCGTATGAATCTCACCTGTCCACCAATACCATTTTCTATGAACTGCTTGGTTACTGACCTAATATTTTAATAGGTACGTATAATAATTATGTAATTGACCTAATATTTTGTATTCATAGTCAGATGACAATATAAATGCTATCATGGAGCTCGCCTCTATTTCACTAATTACAGGTGCGACAATTATAGAAGATCCCTTGTACTGACGTTACAGGCATCCGCAGGCTACGGCTACTGCTTACCATCGGACTGTCCATGTCCTTGTTTGCGACCCACATTAAATCTGTAATCAGTAATCAGTAATGTTTATTGTTTTCATAGGTAATACAAGATTAGGTAATACATTATATGTGTCCAGCTATGAAATCCTGAGGGGCACTACAATATTTCCTTAAGACTAATTAATACTAAATCTTACAACCTACTCGTGTATAACTATATTTTTACATTCCAAATCCTTTAAGTTTAAATGGATAAGAAATACAATCTAAAACTTTTAATTCAACTTTTTTACCAAACATACACAAATTAAATAACATCACATGTCTTAGTTTTTGGTTACATTAACATTCAAAAAAAACCAGCTAAGTGCGAGTCGGACTCGCGCGCGAAGGGTTCCGTACCATTATCAATTTATTATTATAAAAATTCAGTTAAATCAACCTAGCTCAAAAACTATAGGATATAATTTAATCAAACCAAAAATCGTTGATAGAGTTTATTAATGTGCATAACATATTTTTTTTTTTTAATTTTATATCGCGTAGTTTAAAAAATAGAGGGGGGGGGGACACATTTTGAGATTTTGAGAGCTGATATCTCGAAAACGATTCGCTTAAATAAAAATGAGATTAATAAACCTTCATATCATTTTCAAAGACCTTTCTATTAATACCCCACACGCTTATATACAACTAAAAAAATTTTTCTATCTCTCAGTTACATGTATGGAGGGCCCCCACCCCAATGGTTTTTTTTACAATTTTGAATCATAATCCTGTAGCGGTTCATACAACACATATCCTTGTCAAATTTCGTTACTGTAGCATTTATAGTTTCCGAGTAAATCGGCTGTGACAGACGGACAGACGGACAGACGGACAGACGGACATGACGAATCTATAAGAGTTCCGTTTTTGCCATTTTGGCTACGGAACCCTAAAAACTCTTGAAGAGAGTAAAAACTATTTTCTATTAGGTACTTAGTTATTTTGACATTAAAACTAGTATCTTTCTCTTCATCTCTAATAGTTTTTGGTAGTTTATTATAGGCTTTTATGCACATTACATAAGGGCTAGAACTGTGCATTTTTAGTTTAGATGCTGGCGTCGGGATATTGTTTCTAGGGCGTAGGTAGGACGTTGTTGAGTTACTTGGTGCTGGAAAAATTATTGGTGATAACGTTACTACATCCTTAATAAACTTTTTTTACTTTCCGAAGTCGTGACAATTGTCACAAGCCTTAGATCAATTTTCGTTAATTCTTTTATATGAGTTTCGGCCTGTGTCGAAAGTTCGCTACAATTGCTATGTTTTTCGTGATTGTAATTCTATATTGATTTAAACTTTCACGACTCACTCACTTAATATAGGTGACTTAAAAGTTTCGCGATTAAGACCCGTTTATTATATTGATTTAAACTTTCACGATTATCACTCATATTTTACAGACAAACGGGTCTTAATCGCGTAAACTTACGTTTAATTATATCCTGACGTTTCGGGCATGACGTTACACCCGTGGTCGCAGGCAGACTGGCGAGAGAATGTATCAACACCTTCGAGCTGCGCGGGTTTTTCGAACTACCCGCACTTGATCTTGATTATTCACTTCTAGGCTAGGGTTGTCACTAGGCCTACACACAACACTCACAACATCCAATGGCTTAAAAATTGATGTTTCACCACGCTTACATTTGTAAATCACGGGATTCCACGCGGACGAGATTCCTTGCCCCTCATTTTGATTAAAATTCCGATGTTTCTTAATTTCAATAGCTTCACGTACTTTTCGGCTATGATGTATACGCTCGGTTGAGAGGACTTTCGGGTTATGGAGCTCAATCCAGTGGTTAGGTCCGGACTCCAACAAATGCTCGGCCACAGCAGACTTATTCGTTTGACGCTTTTTAACAGCCGTGATATGTTCCTTGACCCTTTCCGCTATGGTGCGTTTGGTTTCCCCAATATAGGAACTACCACAGCTACAATCGATCTTATAAACGCCCGGTGTGTGATAAGGTAAAACATCCTTAGGCGACCTTAGATGACCTGCCACCTTTGATAACGGCATGTAAACGGTTGGTATGGAATACTTATTCAAAAGCGTACCTATTTTGTCCGTTACACCCCTGACATAAGGCAAAAATGCTGGTCGCCTTGCAACATCTGGATGTTTCTTCCTCGGTGTTCGTCTGGGTTGCCGTCTGTTCATTATGTAGCCATTTCTCTTCAGAACCTCCTGAACGTGCGATAACTCAATTTCTAGAAATTCAGGGTCACAAAGGTCATGTGCTCTGTTCTTTAGAGAATTAACCACAGACTGAAGCTGGCGGGGGTGGTGGTGAGACAGAGCGTTCAAATACCTGTCAGTGTGTGTGGGCTTCCTATAGACAGTGTGCGCCAAAGAACCATCATCTCGACCTATCACCTTCACGTCCAGAAAAGGCAAACTGCGCTCCGATTCCAATTCATACGTGAATTTGACTTTAGTATGAATGGAATTGAGATACTGGAGTAATTGCTCAACTTCATGCTTGCCACCTCTCATAACGCAAAAGACATCATCGACATACCGTTTCCATAATTTCACTGCCCATGGTTGCAGATCTATGCTGGCCTCGAAATGCTCCATCCAGATATTTGCTAAAACCGGTGCCACAGGGCTACCCATAGCAACTCCGTCGATCTGGAGATAATGCCCCCCTCGATATAAAAAGTAGCTCCCTTCTAAGCAATTCCGGAGCAAAACCATGACAGAACTCACTATCCCATTGTCAGCAAGCCTCTTTCGAACTACTTCTAGACACTCTTTAACCGGAACATTGGTGAAAAGTGACTCAACATCGAAACTCACCAGTCGAAGTCTCCTGGTTCCAGCGTTATGTCCTTAAGAATGTCTATGAAGTGACGGGAATCCTTCACGAAAGACGACGTGTTTCCCACAAGCGGCTGCAACACCGATGCAACATGCTTTGCCAGATCATAAGTAGGTGAGGCGATTTGACTTACAATTGGTCGCAAAGGCACGTTTGGTTTGTGTACTTCGAACAAGCGGAACGTATTTTTTATTATAGAAGTGAGGTACATGACAGAAAATACGAAAAGTTGCTGTATCGATATGGAAATAACGAGACTGCGGGTGGAAATCGCCGTGATAAAGTCACCTCCACGGTGATTAATTTATCCACCACTGTCATTTAAAAAGCGACCGTCAGTATACTTGAAAAAGGGTTGAATTTCGCTTTGACACCCAAGCGGATTCCATATGAGACCGCGATCTGTAGTGTTGAGGAGGCAATAATGCGTAACAGGGTTCCGTCTAGCGATGCCGAGGTTCTTAGACAGGATGTTGCGGTTATTTTGCGAAAGGCTACACTACCGAAGAGTAATATTACTGCAGATGAGCGATAAGCCCTGAGGAATTTGAAAGCGAATGAGAATATACTGGTTCTGAAGGCTGACAAAGGGAACGCCACTGTGGTCATGGACTCAATAGACTATGACGCTAAGATTCGGGTTTTATTGAGTGACACTAGCGTCTATAAGTCTGTCTCATATGATCCCACTGCCAGAGTTACGCATCGGATTAGGGCTGTCATCAGAGACCATGAGGTGTTATTTCAGGAAGACGTTTTTAACCGCTTGTACAAGCCTAAAACAGTGCAACCACCGAAATTGTACGGGTTACCGAAAGTACACAAACCAAACGTGCCTTTGCGACCAATTGTAAGTCAAATCGCCTCACCTACTTATGATCTGGCAAAGCATGTTGCATCGGTGTTGCAGCCGCTTGTGGGAAACACGTCGTCTTTCGTGAAGGATTCCCGTCACTTCATAGACATTCTTAAGGACATAACGCTGGAACCAGGAGACTTCGACTGGTGAGTTTCGATGTTGAGGCACTTTTCACCAATGTTCCGGTTAAAGAGTGTCTAGAAGTAGTTCGAAAGAGGCTTGCTGACAATGGGATAGTGAGTTCTGTCATGGTTTTGCTCCGGAATTGCTTAGAAGGGAGCTACTTTTTATATCGAGGGGGGCATTATCTCCAGATCGACGGAGTTGCTATGGGTAGCCCTGTGGCACCGGTTTTAGCAAATATCTGGATGGAGCATTTCGAGGCCAGCATAGATCTGCAACCATGGGCAGTGAAATTATGGAAACGGTATGTCGATGATGTCTTTTGCGTTATGAGAGGTGGCAAGCATGAAGTTGAGCAATTACTCCAGTATCTCAATTCCATTCATACTAAAGTCAAATTCACGTATGAATTGGAATCGGAGCGCAGTTTGCCTTTTCTGGACGTGAAGGTGATAGGTCGAGATGATGGTTCTTTGGCGCACACTGTCTATAGGAAGCCCACACACACTGACAGGTATTTGAACGCTCTGTCTCACCACCACCCCCGCCAGCTTCAGTCTGTGGTTAATTCTCTAAAGAACAGAGCACATGACCTTTGTGACCCTGAATTTCTAGAAATTGAGTTATCGCACGTTCAGGAGGTTCTGAAGAGAAATGGCTACATAATGAACAGACGGCAACCCAGACGAACACCGAGGAAGAAACATCCAGATGTTGCAAGGCGACCAGCATTTTTGCCTTATGTCAGGGGTGTAACGGACAAAATAGGTACGCTTTTGAATAAGTATTCCATACCAACCGTTTACATGCCGTTATCAAAGGTGGCAGGTCATCTAAGGTCGCCTAAGGATGTTTTACCTTATCACACACCGGGCGTTTATAAGATCGATTGTAGCTGTGGTAGTTCCTATATTGGGGAAACCAAACGCACCATAGCGGAAAGGGTCAAGGAACATATCACGGCTGTTAAAAAGCGTCAAACGAATAAGTCTGCTGTGGCCGAGCATTTGTTGGAGTCCGGACCTAACCACTGGATTGAGCTCCATAACCCGAAAGTCCTCTCAACCGAGCGTATACATCATAGCCGAAAAGTACGTGAAGCTATTGAAATTAAGAAACATCGGAATTTTAATCAAAATGAGGGGCAAGGAATCTCGTCCGCGTGGAATCCCGTGATTTACAAATGTAAGCGTGGTGAAACATCAATTTTTAAGCCATTGGATGTTGTGAGTGTTGTGTGTAGGCCTAGTGACAACCCTAGCCTAGAAGTGAATAATCAAGATCAAGTGCGGGTAGTTCGAAAAACCCGCGCAGCTCGAAGGTGTTGATACATTCTCTCGCCAGTCTGCCTGCGACCACGGGTGTAACGTCATGCCCGAAACGTCAGGATATAATTAAACGTAAGTTTACGCGATTAAGACCCGTTTGTCTGTAAAATATAAGACCCGTTTGTCGTTAAAATACCTATGACTTGTAATTTCTTCGGTTTCGCTAAAAAGTATGTACTCATTGTTGATTTCTAAAAGTGCTTGCAATATAGTTGATGTGGATGGCAAACCCACTGCGACCATTATATAACATGGACGTCTATCGTCAGTTCAAAAATGCCCCCAAAAACAATTGTTCAATTGAGCGAAAATGGACAGGACATAGCGTTTTTCTTAACACCGCGCATATTGTCAGCCTCTGTAGCCTAGTTGGTAGTGACCCTGCCTACGAAGCTGGAGGTTCCAGGTTCGAATCCCGGCGAGGGCATTCTTTGTGTATTTATTTATCACAAGTGTTTGTTCCTTGGTCATGGTTGTGTATGTATCTAAGTATCTAGTTATTATATGTATCGTCGCCTGGTACCCACAACACAAGCCTTAATTGAGCTTACCGTGGGACTAGGTTGATTTGTGTAAGATGTCCCAAGATATTTATTTCGGCGCAACATCTTTGACAAATGTAAAAAGAATATACTTAGCCAATCAAAAACTTTGATGAACCAATCACAACTATTTTTAAATGGCGGTTTAAGTTTTTATAGGATGACATTGAAATTTATTGCCGTGATGCATTGACGAGGGGGTGACACTATTGTCAACTAAAATTCAGGACCGTTTTTGAAAGGCAATTTAGTATGGCGTGCGGATTCTATGTTTTATTTATTCGTAGCAAACCCGGCAAAAGTGAAATTTGATAAGTACTTGTTATCGCATAATTTGATCCTAGGTAAACTAATGCACTACACAAATAAACAGTAAAATTATTAATCACAAAATGTGCCAATTTGTCTGCCGCTGGGCGGGAATGACCTGCAATGTACGACCATATGGTTGTGGCGGCCATCGATCTTGCGCAGGCTTACAGCTCTCGGCTCGGCCACGTACACGCGCGATTGCGGCGCGGCAAGCGTTTTTCCTCTTCATTGCGTATGTTCCCAACTAACCAGCGCAGGTTGTGCGTGGCGACCACGCAATGAACAGAGAAAACGCAATTCGCTCGTGTCCGTGGCCGAGCCGTAACTGCCGGTATCATACGCTGCAGCGGACTCGATTGTGAGACGAGTAGTAAAAACTGTTTTCTAGTCGATTAGGTACATTACATTTATTTATTGAAAATGATGATAATGTCTTCATCATTTTGTATCATTTGAGATAGTTATCATGTTCCATAGAGACATTTACTGCTTAAGATCTACACAAACGATATTTAAATAGAAATAGTGTAAGTTTATTTTTTATTTATTTATTTATTTAACCTTTATTGCACAAAAGAAAAAACTTGACGTACAAAAGGCGGACATAATGCCATAAGGCATTCTCTACCAGTCAACCTTTTCGATCCAGAACCCAGTTGTTTTTTCAAAACAACTGGGTTCGATTCCCCGGCTGGGTACAGTTTTTTATCAGGTGTATGAATGCAGTTTTTCTTTTATGAAAATCGGCGACATGGTTCCTAAGAACATAATTAACAGAAACAATTTTTTTATATCTAACTACGTTGTGACCCGGTTACATTACAGCTCAGTCGGACTTAAAATAAAATAACTGTAAACTTTGTAAATTCTTAGCCGTAATGATTATCTAGTACAGGTAAATTCACCACAGCTGGCACGAATGGAATGAATGAAACGAATGACATCTGTCATTGTGTGTACGCGGCTCTGCTATACCAAACCTGTAGCTACGTATACTATCATTTTGACATCCACACATAGATACTTTCTATCACTTACACGATCCATTCGTGCCAGCTTTGGTGAATATACATGTATGACTGAGGGATTATTTTGGTTGTAAATTGTAATTATTGAGCACCCGATATTTAACCCGACTCGTAACTAGTAATAATGTAAATGATTATGATAGCTTAAAACTTATAATTTTAATCTTATCTTATGAATTATTTTATTAATTATTAATATTTAAGCCTGTAAATACTTTATGATTTATTTAATAAGTATGTATGTTATTGTAAAAATTATCTTAAAGACATGTTTTGTATGCCAAACGGCGAAACATAGTGATACCATGTTTATAATTTTATCCACCACTGTATAATGTACCTATGTTTCACAAATAAACACTTTGAATTTGATTTTTTTTTTAAAGTAATGTTATCTAGTATTAATTAAAAATGCATATTTAGTAACAAGGACAACTTATGAGAAAGTCCGTTTGAGGTGTCAACCGTCAGCCATTTGTTAGCGCGCCCTACTATAAACAACGCGCCTGACAGAGACGCATGGCCCTCACAAACAATATATATTATTGTATTAATGCCAGCGATAATTGATGGAAACCGACTGGAACCGGATGACGTTTAAATTGGAAGCGAAGCTTTTTTGTAAGTTATTGCCGCCGGCCTTTTGACAGTAAACGAGCGGAAAAATACGGAAAAGGCGCGCCAAGCTGCTGTGGTTCGACATTATTTTGTACACATCGAGATTTAAATACTTAACCGAAAATATGTATTTTTTTTATTTAAAAGATTATCATAATATAAACTGCATTCATCCGTACTTGTCTTATCGAGTAAACAAACAAAACGTCAACGATGATCAAAGACAATCACTAGTGATTAGAAATGTCGATATAATGAAATGTCAGCGATAATTTCACTACTTACGTAAATAGAGGATTATCGATTTTGAATCGTCTGTCAGGTACATAATTAATTAGTACAATATTAAGTCAAACACATATTGAAATCAACTAAAACAATTTTAGTAAATTACTACAATTTATTTTAATTGCATTTTTTCCAAGTTGTACTTTTAAGTATTAATATATTATCCATATATTGTCATGCCAACATTACGGTACATAGACAATCTAGACATCGCAATGTCAGATGTTTTGAAGGCTATCCAACGGTAACAGCGTTTATTGACGAAAATCTTTACAGAAATGATATTTTTCAGTGATTTTTGAGTGATTATAACACTTTGTGAGTTTTTTAAAGTATGCAACAATATTTGACGTGATGATTATTGTATAATTACAGAGAAAAGTGTCAATAAATAAAATAATTAAAAAATTAAAAAACACGACTGCCGTTTTAAGCGAACTGAAAAGTAACAAATAATTCCTTCTTCAGGTTCATTCTTGTGAGCGTGTCTACATAATAGGCACTTGTCTCATTACTTACTATATTTTGTTTTGATTGCAGTCGGGGAACCTCCATATGTTGATATTTTCCGTAATTAAAGGTTCCCCGACTGCCACCGAAACAAAATATAGTAAGTAATGAGACAAGTGCCTATTATGTAGACACGCTCACAAGAATGAACCTGAAGAAGGAATTATTTGTTACTTTTCAGTTCGCTTAAAACGGCAGTCGTGTTTTTTAATTTTTTAATTATTTTATTTATTTGAAACCTTTTAGTGAATCTGGAGATTCCTTAAAGTTGGATGGAATTTCAAAAACCGATTTCGCAGAGGGCTGAAGCTTTGCTCCGGGGGCCCGAGAAGTTCCAATCCCGCTAATTTTGGGCGAAGCCTAAGGGCACGCCGCATGAGGAATGGAGCATTACCGAAACCAATGTAAATCTATTTTGAGCGAGTCGGCAGGGCGAGCTTCAGGGTGAAAGGCCGAAAGCCGAGCTCGCGGAGGCCGAACCGCGTCACACCGACACCGGACCGGGCCCAAGCGCGTCGAAATTTAAAGCAAGGCCCAAGGCCGAGCTGCGAGAAAATTGACCTACCATGCTTCTTCTTCAAGCACCCCAGCATCTTAATAAACCGATATCCGTGTAGGGCCCAAGGCACAACGGGCGAGTCCACAACTCCACACGGTCCTCACAACCGTCTCTCTTAACTATTATCGAAATCGAATAATCGAACCAGAGGGCCCAACGGTTTCATCGAACTCCAGCGAGGACTGAAAGCCGAGCTCCGCGTAGGGCCAGCGGCCAAAAGCGGTAGCCAGAGGGGCGCCAGCTTGCGAGGCCGAAGGCCGAGCCGCCAAAGCCCAGCACTACCACGTTTCCTAATATTAGGAAAATTATAGATATGGCATATGAGCGTTAGGACAAATGATCATTCGGACATGAAACGTTAGTGAATGCAAAAATAGGTCAAAAAACGTTAGGGATCCTGATATAGATCCGTATGCAGGTTCCCTTACGATGTTTTCCTACACCGTAAAGCACTTTGTGTACAGTACCTACTGGACAAAATTTTAGGTTCACACCACGATTTTGATACGAAATCGACTCTTTGGTTTATCATAATTTTTCCAGCACTTAAGTCGACACTTGTTTAAAGTAATATGTGACTGATTATTGAGCTATTTCTTTTTGATTAACCGTTACTTTCGAACAGTTCGGACAACTGAGGCAGCTGTGGCAGCTTTAAGCAGTCATGTCATCATGAAAATTCGTTTGCCTATGAATTATTATCGGATCCAATGTATAAAATTGTTCAGTTTCTATGGGAAATTAATATTAAATAGATCTTGAAATTTTGTTGTGAACACTGAAAAAAAAATCCCCCGCAAGTGTATTTTGTATCGAAATCAATGGAGTGAACTTAAACTTTTGACTGGTATTTACTGTATATCAAATGATAAGTTACATACATAAGTTACGTAAGATACATAAGTTATTTGAAAAACTCATCGGTACGAGCCGGGGATTGAACCCACGACCGCTGCGTAGCAGCCGTGCATTTTACCCCTTGACCACAAGCGCGTATGTACAATGTATCTGTTTCATACACACATAGCGGTCAAGAAGATGTGTCAACTGTGACAGTCATGTCACGTCTTAGGCTTCGAAGAAAAACTTCAATAGTGCGATGTAGAACATTTCGAGTTTTCTCTTCAAACATATATTTAAACATATAACTTGTATATATATTTATAATCTGCATATAAAATGCTTTAATTTGATACCCAAATCATAGCATTTTGATGACATATTATTCTTGGCGCTTTAATTGTATTTTAATGAATCTGGCTTTTCTAGAATAAGTAACAAACGTGTAAGTTAAATACATATTCGTAATCGCAGTTCAAAGTTCTTCATTTTGATACCAAACTCGATAAGTTTTTTCAAAATTGATTTTTTTTGGTCAGACATTATTGAATTTATGAGCCGCCATATTGTTTTTAACGTGACGTCACATATCCTATGTTACCCGCGACGTCGCGGGGATTCTAATGATACCTTACACTATTAAAAACGGTTAAGTGGTCGCGAAGATCTGCGTGTTTAAAGAAAATATGAAACATACATAGGGACTGAACACATATATTATACTCTCCTTTTGGCAGTCGTGTAAAAAGTGTTTGTTTACATGATAAGACAAGTAAAGATGAATGCACTTTAATACATACTTGTCTTAGATCTTAGCCCTTAAACAGGCTGACAGATCAAAAATAATAAATAAACGTCAGTCTAATTCAGTGAAAACAGAATAAAATACATGTTTCGAGTGACGCATGTGGTAAATATATTGCCTAAGTATGCTGCTTACCTAGGAGAACGTTAAGGAACGTCGATTGCAAAAAAATAGGTAGATAATCAAAGACAAAAAAAACTTAAATATTGATCAAACGGGTTACTCGCGTAATTTTAGTCGATAATTGCTCGACATGTCAAAATTACCTGAGTGAAAACGGGTTTGATCAATATTTAAATATTTGAGTCTCACGTTAGTTATAATTATAAAACAAAATTTTACGTCATTATTTTTGTGTTACGAAGCTAAATTTTGTGTTACAACTTTTGGCATTGGAAAGGGTGCCAACTGAAATTTTCTATTGAGTATTCGACAATACGAAACTACATGAGTAGGTACCTACTACCTACATTATCTTTCAAATTTGCCCCCTTTTACTACTTCCGAAGATTTTTGGACAGAGTATACCACACAATTGAGGCGATTGTGATATTTTTATTAAGGTCTTAACTATTTAATTTTTTTTTTGTAATCGACACTAATAACGTAGACCCGTACGCCCCCAACGTACATTAATTGGAACCCTAAACCACTCTAGCACCATGTCAAAATGACAAGTAGTCAGTGATTCCTAGAAACTTGATCCATAAAATCACTTTGACATAGTTCCAAGTGGGCTAGGGTTCTGATTGGTCGGCTGTACCAAAATAGTGATGCGCCAAATGATAAGGGTGTGCGAACATGTGATTGACCAAATCGATTTCTCGCCGTACCAGCACTTTCCTCGAACTTGCACATGCTATTGAAACTGCCTGGTTCAATGTGGTTGCCTTGGGCGTTGATTGTCACTGCCTTATTCACTAGGGTGTGTACCTATCGAAACTGTATCGGTACAGCGCCGTTATTTAATGAAACACCTTGTTTATTATACAATAATAAAAAAATAGTTTAGGATTGGTAAAGAGCTTTAAATGCATAATAATAGAATAGTCTTAATCAATCATGACATAATAAGTAGTTAGCCCCAGTCGATAAAACTTCGTTCCAGGACTCTAACTTGTATATAATAGAGGTGCTCTGATATTCAGTGTTAAAGCCTGATTGTAAAAGGTAAGTACATTAGTCCGAGTATTTTTTTCTTTATGTGACAAAGGTAGAAACTTAGCTCGCAGCCCACCTGATGGAAAGCAGGAACTGAAGCCCATAGACATAGCGATCAAAAAATCACCTATGCGCTGCTTACCTTTTTATTAAACAATAATAATAAAAATAGTTTAGGATTGGCATGTAGCTTTAAATGCATAATTATATGTATAATAGTCCGAATCGATCATGACATAAAGTAGTTCGTCCAAAAATAAGTGACATCGGAAGTCGATAAAACTTCGTTCCAGAACTCTAACTCTTAGGTGCTAGGATATTAGGTGTAAAAACCCAAGTAAAAGGTAAGTACATTAGTCCGAGTTATATTTTAATAGTCTTTAATGATTAATTTTTATCTTATTTAAGACCTACTAACACCTTGCCTTATAGTTTTGATAACGTTGACTAAAATGACTGATAAATGGGTCTAAATATTGCAAAAAATTTTACCTACATAATAAAGGACGTAATCAAACCAAAAATCACGATCGCGTCAATTTGTGTAACGAAAGTTAGTCATACTGATACAAACTATGAATTCATAGTTTGTACGAGTATGACTAGCTATAATACTCTGTCCAATAAACTTCGGCATATTTATAAGATGTACTTGTAAGTGGGTGTTGTTGATCGGTCATAGAAAATGTTGAAATTATCGCCCTTTTTATGGGTCAAAAGTTAAACTTGGTAACTAAAAAAGCATGATGTTAAAATTTATTTTCATTTAAGGCCTTTATATATATTTTTTTTATCGACGCGTCCTATGACTTTTGTTTCAGAATACTGCCTCAATATTGTTGCCCAGAGCGTTGATTGGTTCTGTACCTATATTGTTCCAAGTGCTAAAACAACTGCGAAATACAATTCAATCTCCTCGTACAGCACAAAATCAGTAATTAATTTGAAGGGGCAATTCTGTCGGCCGTTGTCGTGTTGCGTCACAAAGGATGGAGTTGGTCAACACGACCAACTTTCGGCAATGTCCAAACTATAATGGAGTGGCGTTTTGCCCTTTGAGACTGTGTCAGAGAGAGGAATTCTTAATTACGTGAAGTAGTGGTTGAATGGGTATTGCCTGTGAGTGTTTGCGAGCTCTACTTTAGTGAACTTTCCAAACTGATTTTTTAGGATATTTTGACTTGAAGTTGATGTGTATCTGGGCGAACAACTTTTTTCTGTCCGTTGTTGCCATGGTTACGGTCAGGAGTCACGTTGGTTTTATATAAAATTAGGTATGCTACTTACTCGTAAACTATGTAAATGCGCGTAGTCCATGTTTGTAGGTGGCGTATTAAGAAATGGGCTTACCAACTACCAAAACCTTCTTACCAAATATTGTTACATAGTTTACGGCTTAAAATTTGGATATTGAAATTTCAGATGTTTATTTGTTTATATTAGTAAAGTTGGGCGATTTATCTGTAGCTGTACCTATACAAGTTTGCTTTATTGTTTACGTTTCATCATAATGAACATCATAATCAATTGATTACGGTAATTTGATTATCTTACGTGAAAATCTTTCTCTCGCTATTTACTTTAATACGTAGAAATATTTATGATATTTTGTTCTCGTAAGGTACAAGTACAAAACTCAAACAAATATACGATTATATCGTCCCAGGTACACGCATTTTTTTTGTATGGCCCCACCAGCGTTTTCGGCCAACGGAGCACAGTGACAAAAACCTGATACGAAATTTCTAGCACCTTCCATTTTTTCCATAGAATACGTGTATTTTTATTTTTTTATATGGAGTGTTATCCCGTTTAATTGGACCAATTGCGGGTATCAATATCAATCGATAGAAACTGGTGGGAGATAGGTCAAAATCGGGATGAGTGGAAGGAAAGAAGGGAGGCCTTTGCGCAGCAGTGAGAAAATTTAGGCTAGTATAAATAAATAAATATAATTATGCAAAACACAAAGAAATTTGTTCCGTTAAATTATAACTGTTCACAAGAAATCCTTTTTTTTTCTTAAATACACGAAGATGGGATACGGAATTTTTGTACTACATATTTACTAATGATCAGAAGAAAAATTAGCTCGTAAATCCTGAAAAGTTACGTAAACATTGTGTTTAAGTCCGGACAAATAACAGAAATTGCAAAAAAATGTAAAAGAAAATACCTTAATTTTCATTTCAAAGGTATAGCTGGCCATTTCCTTTCTTCATACACATGGTTATACTTTTAACTGCGCATTTTTTGATTACCAAGCTCCGTAATACACCGTCTTTGTCCCACAGGCTCTTACAGACCCTTAAAACATGCCTCACTGTGCAGGAACGGAATCAAGCATAAGCAAATTCTGTGTTGCTTCTGAATATTTACTTTATTGCTTGTTATTCAATATTTTGTATTTTTGTTCCTTGGTCATGGCTGTCTATGTATTTAAGTATCTATATGTATGTATATAAGGTCCTAATTTATTAGATGCAGATATTTTTACAGCTGATAGTACTCGGTCTCTGGAGTATATTAAACCGTGAAACATTATAGCTTTTACGATGTTTTTTTGGAGAAAACGGAAAAACAAATTTGCTACGTAAAAACACCCTGTTTATGTGATTATTGAAAACTCATTGGACAGATTCTAGTACCTCTTTTACGTACCGTTTGACTGAAACTGGCCACTTCACGTCGATAAATTAAATATTTAATTGTCAATGTCATGTTATTTTCCGTTGGATTGTGTCGTTTGATGACACGACAGACAGTGTTATTGTGACATGTGATAATGCACATGATGATTTTTTTAGACGAAATTATATTTTTTTTTTGTTAGGAAAATGAAATAAAAAAAGTTAGGTACATGAAAATATTTCTTAATTTATATTTAAAGTTAATTATTTTAATGTAAAGTATCATGTGTTAAAATATCTGCAACTAATAAATTAGGACCTTATGTATTATACATATCGTCGCTTGGTACCCACATCACGAGCTTACCGTGGGCCTCGGTCGATTTGTGTACTCGTAAGATGCCCCAACATATTTATTTATTTTTTCAAATCTTATCTTATTGATGGAGATCTTACGGATACACTTCGACCCATTGGGATCTTTTGTGTAAACCACTTTTGCAGGATTATATCAAACCGACCGGTTTGATATAATCCTGCAAATTACTTTGCAAAAATCCTGTCACCAAGTAAATTGTATTTTCGAGCTCAAACCTATACCGATCGAATCTGCAGACACTAGCCGACACGTAAAATTAGCAAATACCTTAGGGCGGCCACATCAGTCAGTCGCAAGACAGCGTTGAAGATGGCGATGTATTTTGGTGGGAGTAGGTGCACATGTAAGTTCGTAATTTCGTATATTTGCGGTAACAAACATTCAATTTATTGAGTGATACTTACTCTTAAAGAGTTAAACGTTTTTATTTAGCACAAATTAGAATAAAATTAAGTGATTTTGTGTAAACAATATGCCCGTAAATAATAAGTGCACAAAATTGTAGGTTCGGACGGAGCTCGTCATAAATATTTGCACGGATATGCGTAATCGGTCTTTGCGCATAAAATGAAACCAAGAAAGATAGTCATATGTTTTGAAGAATTGGTTACATATTTCGTCTAATTCGTTAGGTATATATTTCATCGTATTTTAATAGCGTATCCAAGGAACTGGGTTAATAATATCTTGTATTTTCAACTTTGTTAGGCACTCCATAGGTGTCCATACCTAATATCTCTCGAATTGCTTTGGCCTTTCTATTATGAATGTTGCTCTTTTGAACTCTTCTTAAGTTTTGCTTATTCGTGGATGAATGAAGAAAACACATTGTAGAAGGACGTCCAATCTTGATAGTTTCTTGTAAACTTTGCTATGTCTATCTTCGGAAGCTTCACATCATCACTAAAGCTAGGTCCGAGATTACTGCTAATTCTGCTTGTGCACGACGTAGTACTTTCTAGCATAAGCTTTTTAAGTATTTAACCACAAATATTTTCTTGTTTGGCTATTAAAACCCGTTAATTCCGTTCACATCTTTAAATCTATTGTTGAATTACTGTGGAAAACTCAATGTGTAGTAAATATCGTTTTTTTTCTTGTGTGAATATGTATAATGTAATTTAATATACAGATTCTTCGTTTTTGCCAGTCAGTAAAAGTATATATTGCAAATAGTACTGGTTATTACACGTCGACTCCAAAAAATCGTCGCTTTAATCCATTCATCATATTATTATTAGCATTGATAATACATTTTTATCTTCTCGAAATCATGAAGTGAAAATTTTGATTTTTATTTTCTAATTAACCGTCTAAAAGTAGTTTTCACGTTTAAAACTCATTTATTTACGTTTGACATTCATCGTTGGGTGACCAATTTACATAGGTGTGCGAAAATTCAACTCAATCTGCCCAGTAGTAGTGTCGGAGTAAATCGGTTGTAGCAGACGGACAGATGGACACGCCAGTGATTCTATGAGTGCTCCGTTTTTTTTCTTCTTGTGGTACGGAACCCTAAAAATATAAGATCGCTTATAATAGGAAGTTTTTTCATAAATAATGTGTTTTATTAATGTTTTTATGCATGTCCATACTAATTTGCAAGATCTTGCATTTACGTATAGATCCTGAACGTCACTTTCGTGCATGCGATTTTTTTAATGATAAAAGGCAATTCGATTTTTTAAATTATTTTTTACAAGTATTCGAAGATAATTTAAAACGATCTACATTCATTTTTCATAAGATTTTAGAAAATGTTTGTCTCGGTCGTAAAGGGGTATTTTATCCAATAGTGACCATTTTAACCAGTTCCCTGCGGGACCTCTCCTCTCCTACTACATATGCGTTGTACATAGACGCATTGGGAAGTACCTAATTACTCTTTATTCGCCACGCTGGCCAAGCGATTAGCTATCGCAGTAGTGTGTCTGCTGCTCATCAAGATAAAAAAAATATGGTAACTCATTTTAACGATCCGTAAGTCAACTCTTACGACAAATGTATTCTTACTACCGTCACCACGCGACTGGAGCCAAACATATCCGTGAATAACGTTTAGGCAATTTTTTTCAAGTCCTTTGTAAAAAATTGGTATCGGATCTGCTTAGAAAGTAAGATTTATAAGACATTGAAAAAATCGTTTGCACTGTTATGGATTCAGGCAGTCGCGCTTCAATGGAACATGAAACACAGCCTACCTGGCTATTTGTGCGACCACCAATTTTCCCGGGAGCCGGCATTTCCCATTATGTGCGGATAAGGGGCGCGATTATTTTAAATGTGGTTTAAGATGTGAATAAGCTCCAAGATTTTTTGGATACAGAGAAAATTGCGTAATAATGTTGTACGTGATGAATTTACGAAGAAATTCTGAAGAGGTTTTATTTATTAAAATAAAACAGCCTTACCTATTTAGCGTACCCTCTTCAGAAATGAATTTAATATAGCTTCGACACATATATTTTTAATAAGTACCTACATATTAGGTACTTATTTTGCTCGATAGGTTAAAATGCAGGCAAACCTGTTCAAATTTAAGTGTACTGTTTCAATTCGTGTAGCTTGAGTGTTTGTATCGACAAGATTGAGTTTTGGATGTCTTTGAAAGTTTTTTTTTTAAACTTGTTTTAAATATCAACCGTGTTTTTTATTATTTGACACGTTGTTTGGTACATTTTTAGAAACTACCGCTATAAATAAATACCTCTTTTCGTCGAAATTCCTGAGAGGACCTAGCATAACGTAAAAGTTAATTTCAGATGATCCCGATGACTGACAGCACATGTCCGAATAGTTAACATTAGGATATAGGTAATAATGGTTACAGCACACTTGTTTAGACATCAAACTTATTTTTTTAATAAGTCAATAACAGTAAGTGTCAAGGCACTAGTGTTTAAGAGAAATAAATTATATTTGACCTAAATAAGCTTGTCTTAAATTAAATGTAAAAACACACTATACAAGGTGGAATTCGACGAGGGACCTTTACGGAAATGGGAGATAGTTAAGGCTATACTGAGCAACTTTTACTATGGGACCAACCCCGAAATCGTATAAAAAAAAAACTTATCCATACAAAAAGGTACGGCATGTGTACACACAATGTATGAAAGTCATATTTTTTTACGATTTCGGGGTTGGTCCCATAGTAAAAGTTGCTCAGTATAGCCTTAACTATCTCCCATTTCCGTAAAGGTCCCTCGTCGACTTCCACCTTGTATAATATTTATTTAACATTCGTTTTGACATGTCGAAGTCAATACGAAGAATCTCAAATCATTGGTAGGTATCGAATAAATAACAAAAAAGTTGGCCGTTTTACTTAAACTTTTATCACAAGTCAAAGTAAAGAGTGCAGAAAAATAAACTGCGAAAAACATTACAAACACGATTTAATATTAAACGAGTTTGTTCTAAGCGAGAGTTAATTACGAAATTCATCTGCCCTCAAACATAAACAAGCGGCTGGGAATAGAGATTAGACTTTACTCGCCCGACACAAAGTTGGTTTTGAATGAACTGGGAGCTGTCAAATATTTGTAATAGAAATAAGTTTGTCGGAACTTTGTTTTGGCAAAGGTAAAGAAGATTGAGAGAGTTGGTTATTTATTGGGTCGTTTTAAAAAGAGCACTATTCTTCTAAGAAAACCATTTGGAGATTTAACTGATATACAATTGAAGGCTCGTATTATAGCGACAGACGTATTTGACTGTTCATCCGCCATTCCAAAGAACAACTAAGCAGTATAATCATCTCTTGTTCCCAATTCTAGATTTATGTTGAAGATACCTGTCTGTTTTGTAGAACTTAAAATCATTTAAACTGTAATTTGACATTATTATTCCCAAGTATCCAAATTTCCATTTCCAAATATCGTTCTGTCATTGCCTATGAACGCTTGCAACACCAGAAATTATAGATATCAAAACCTTTTAAATTATATATTGTATATTTTTATGATATAATGAAGTATGTCCCAAATTTTGACGTTTAAACTGGCTTTATGAATAAATGAGTTATGACTTAACCCTGATAAGCCTGAAATCAAAAAATGTGACCCCGGATTTTTTACGAAAAAGTGATGAATTGTCAATAAAATACTAATATTATCAAAAAAAAAACCGGTGTTATAACACCTTGTCGGCGGAAGTAGGTTAAGGAATAGTGCTGAGATTAGTTTATTTTTAAAATCTATCAATCAAAGGAAATGCGACTTTATTGAGTTCATGAAACGTTTAAATTTCATTGAAGTGGAGTGTACATTGTAATGTACATTGGGCCTTACGAGGTTAAACGAAATGTAAAATGAATCGGTAGATACGGTAATTGCAAGTATGGGGAATCTGTAGTATTGGAAAACCATAGTTTTGGGAACCTATAGTATTGTCCATTTATTTCTATCGACGTTTAAACTTAAATACAAGTCACATTTAGGTATTTAGATTGCTACCATGTTTAATAAATATTTTATAATGTTTATGTAAGTTTCAGCAGTTGATTGTACTTCCTAAGCCCTCTCAGGTAGTGAAGAAAAAGGTCTCCGAAAATGTCACAAACTTTTGTTACCTACTTTCAATTTTGTTCGTCTCTGAGGTGGTTATTGTAATGCTTTCTTTTTCTGTTCTTATCAAAAAGATAAACTAATAAATAATCAAATGCAATTAAATTACTTAAGTGCAAAGGTATCTGAAGTATTGTTAAGCCGAGTCTTGTCAGATTTAGGTTATCGTCTTTTCGGAGAACATACATAAAGTTAAGGAGTTTGTGTACTTATTTTGGGATAAAACCAATAGAGTCGACTGCAAAAAAAAATATAAGTAGGCGTTAATCAAAACAAAAATTACGATCGCTTTAATTGTGTTACGAAACTTAGTGATACTAGTAATTATAGTGTGTACTTTGTCTGTACAACACGCTTGGGCAGTAGAAAAGCCGACATATAAAAAAAAGGAGGCGCGTATTGCTGATGGCTCATACAAAATTTGAATATGCCGCCTTTTTTCACTACCGACAGTTGTTACAAAATTTTAACTTCGTAACAAATTATGATGTTAAATTTTGGTTTCATGAAAGGTCTTTATTTACGTAAATTTTTTATGCAATCGACCCAATTGAATAACGGTACAACTAGGTTCTCCGATCTTCAATCCTAAATGTGTAATACAATCGTGGTATAGGTTTACACAAGTTGTTAACTTTTGAGTTTTGACCACCAAGTGGATAACTTTTGTTTTTCGGACTGACAATACCCAAACACTATCGGCCTTATTCATAAAAAATCCTTGTTGAAGGTTTGAGGGGCCCAATAGTTATCGAGCCGATAAGTCTTGTTGAACGGTTTATAAGAAGTGTTATTCATAAACGCTCAATATCGCTCCGATAACTGTTGAGCCGCTGTTGAACGGATTAGACGCGTTATGTTGGCGCCTTGACAAAATCATAGACAAAAATGTGGTCTCACCGCAAATTAAAAAAAAGTTTGACAGCTGTCTGGCTGGAATTCGCAAATATTTCCTAATTCCTTGTTACTTACTTTTATCTCAAATAATTATATTATCATCATCTTGAACCTGAAATTATTAGGTACTTACTACGTAGGTATTCTTTTACCTAGGTAACTAATCAAAACAGCTTTATGATTAGGTACGTGCGATGACGGTCAGATAACGAAACATAATTGTATGGCTAGTTAGTACCTAGGTATGGGCAGTTAGTAGTACGGGTAAGTAATAAATAAATATTTACTTCCTTGCGACCCCAACACCTAATTGCAGTTAGAACCTGAAGTTCTGGTGTGAGGCCAGCTCCTCTGCGATCTTTCTTCAGGTCTTCTTTCACCAACTCTACTATATACAAAACAGTCGCCTTATTAAAGCGGTATCGCCGCCTAAATTCAACATCGGGCAGATCCTCAATGGGATCTGCCCTTATGTATATATTTTTGGACGCCGCGGCGGATTACACAAATTATTTATGGCATCAATAGCGTTTAAGGCCTGCATGATGGAGTCTTACTGCGTATTGACGTTGAAGTTGAAATGGTTGAAAAACTATCAACAAAATTTTAAATTAAAAAAGTTGGAGATTAGTTTTCCCACCATTTCTGATTCGTGTAATGTTGCATGTAGAGAAAATCGAAACTGCGTAACTACTTACAATAAATCATCGGATATTTATTTTAAATACCTATCTAAATATAATTAAGTATCTCTGGATACATATTTAATAATAATCAGATGAATAGACGATATAAAAAACTATACACCAAATCAGACTTTCATACCTTTATCTTTTCTCTTCTGCCTACTTTAAACGCATGGTTATGCACCTGTCAAAAATCAGCTGATCAAAATTTTAGCAGCCATCTTGTTAAATAAGAAGTTATAAGACCGTTATAGAAGGGTCCTCGGCTCTATAACTTTCGGGGCATTTATAGTAGGTTTGAGCGGCTGAATAGCGCTATTGAACGTTTATGAATAACGTTTTTAGCCATCCGGTCAACAACGACCCATCAGCGGGCGCGTAACTTTTTATGAATAAGGCCATATATGTATTATACTTTCACTTCCAAAGAAGGGAAGCAGAAAAATATACATTTTCATCTTGCATTAAATACTGAAAAGTGAATGAAAAAGACGTAGATAAAATATATTCATGCTTAACGTATAAATCTGTAGGTACATTTAATTAAAGCCCCAGTCTGCAAAACGTTGCGGAGCCGAATAAATGCAACTCTTTGGCTGTGTCGTTGTCAGCGAGGTAAATAACAGGCCGCGGCCATTTCACGCGCCAGCGGCTGAACTTAGGGGCGGGGAACTTAAATTAAAGATTGTGTTAACTAACTACCGAACTACAGCTACAGATTACGCTGCAGTTACTTACCATATTTGGACGTAGTTATGCGTTACCCACATGAATTTTTCATTCTAATGAAGATCTTAAATCAAAGCATATCGTCAGACTCCGTAGCCTAGTTCGTAGTGACCCTGCCTACGAAGCTGGAGGTTCCGGGTTCAAATCCCGGCGAGGGCATTATTTGTGTACCTATTTATTTATCACAAATATTTATTCCTTGGTCATGGCTGTGTATGTATTTAAGTATCTATATGTATCTATCCATTATATGTATATATCGTCGCCTGGTACCCACATCAGAAGCCTTAATTGAGCTTACCGTAGGACTGGCTCGATTTGTGTAAAGCTCGTAGCGATATTTTTTTTCAAGATTCACGTAGGTAGAGATTTATTCTAATATGTTTGAGCCTCATGTTAGTTATAATTTTTAAAAAAATATTTATTCTGGTAGGAATTTCTAATTACTCGTGTAGCTATGTGAATTGAACAAACACTCAAGTATTTGATAAATTCACGGAAAGCAAGAAATCTAAGAAACAATTTGCTATAACGAGATATAGACAATACAACTAATTGAGATCTAAAACACCTGTGGCCAAAAAAAACAAATATTACAGCTTTACACAAAAAAATTACGCAAACAACCGAAATTACATCTTCATCGCAAAGCCATGGCGATTGACTCTTGATAAAGCGGCTCATATGTATGTATAACGAAACATATCGAGCAGTATTTGACTTAAATAACGTAGGTATGTAATCTGCGTATAATAATATGTACGTATGCAATTGTAGCACGAATGACTTTCACGAGAGCTTTGTATTTAAAACGCTTAAAATAAGTCGAATAAGTACATTTTCAAAATAATAAATTTCAAACTACATTTAGTACCTTGTATACTATTCTTGCACGGAACATTTATAGAATTCAAGAAGTCGACCTGTAAATCAACTGCCTTCAAACGGTGCGCAAGAATAATTGCGCTCTGCTTTTGTCAGCAGAGCAACCTTATTCTGATTTACAATACTCTGGCCAGGCTAAATACCACTTTGTCGATATAATTATATAATAAATATATACACATATATGGGGTGATTCGTGGGTGTAGAAGCGCCGGTCCAAGAAGGCACTCTTGGTTGAGAAATCTTCGTGACTGGTTCAGTTCTAGCACTCGTGGATTATTCCGTAATGCAGTCAATAAAGTAAAAATTTTGTTAGAAGAGGAACCAATAGCAGAAGAATATATACGAAATTTCTAATAAATGTCGCTTACTAACGGTCTCTGTTCTGTGTTGCGGACAGACAGCCATGTCAAAACTATAAGGGTTCCTACTTTACGAGGCAAGAAAAACTTGTTCAATTTTATAATACTATTTTTTCTACTCCCGTACTTTTATTTCTCATTTATATGGTCGTGATCACACCTTTAAGCCCCTACCTTACAGATGTTAAGATAAGTCTATATTGTCTATTCCCTATAAACGCATTCGAGTTTACACGCAGTGCGGTTTTTTGCATAAAAACACCTCGTGTGTACAATAGTAGACGTAGGGCTGATTTTTCAATCCTCAGTTAAAAGTATCCGTCAGTTAAAAGTATTACCATCCTTATCGCTGGTCATCAGTCAAAAAAGGATAGAGCTAACATTTATTTGACAGTTACTGTTATCTGGGGATTGAAAAATCGGTAATTAATGAAATATACTTATGGCTGCCAATCTAATTAAAAAAAATTCAGATGAACAGTAAACCATAGAGGAGCTTTGTCGTCTTCCGTCCGACCTTGATGATTAATAAAATTGTGTTTGACTAAGAATATTTCTCAAATTTTCAATTTTATTTAAGAATAAATGTGCGGTCGTTGAAAAAGTATTGTATGCAACATTGTTAAACTGAGTCAAAAAATGCTCGTGACGTCTTTAATAATAATTTTCGGCTTCGCCTCAAATTGTTACCCACGCCACTTACCTTTTTTGACCTCTCTTGAACAAGAGTTGCATAAAATACTATTATAATACTCAGGTGTCTTCATGAATGGTCCATATTTACAGATTATTGTCACTTTTGCACATGCATACCTGTCAAAACCTGACGGCCATGACTACAACTAAATGCATGATTGAGTGACGAATGATTTGTAATATACAGTTATTTTTTAATTAATATTTTGTAATGTTAATTTAAAAATAACTTCATGTTATAAATAAACATGTCAGTCACGTCAACTTTTTCTACAAATATCGTCTGTCCTCGCATCAAATGTTTCGTATTTTAACAAATAATACAATAATCTCTCAGTTAAAACGCTATAGTGGCAATAAAATGCAAAATAAACGTAAGTCAGTAACAGTTTTGTTGGTAACATTGAAACCAGAATACGCCTGCAGTGAAATGCTTTTCCAAATGAGAGCACATGAAAGACTTGTAATCATTGACGTGATCACAGCTTTTGCAAAAACGAGACATTGTGGTTGAATTGTAATAGACTTGCAATGCAGCAATGTGCACTTTCCTCAAATACTGATAAGAAAAATACACAGTCTTTACTGCTGCTACACAATACGTACCTATACCTACAAAATAAACAAAAAAACATGTACCTAAAAACTTTAAAAACTAAAGAAAGGTAAACAGCATGCGACTATGTCGGTACAAAGTGATCTCTGACCAGTCTAGTTAGGAAATAGGTAAAATGAAATTGGAAATGCTGCAAACATCTTCAGTACAAAGTGTGAAGAATTAAACGTTTTATACAACTTAAAAGTACCATTAACCAATGCTGGATGCACTAGTATTTCACATGGGCGCTTTATGTCAAAGTGTCAAGCAAAAAATTCTCATTTTGAAAATTGTTATTTGTCAAGTAAATAAAAGAATATACTTGTCACTGTTTGGTACCCATTATACAAAATAAATAGTAGATTGTACAGCAAGGACATAAAGTGACCCATTTACAACCGAGGCAATTTTTTGGTCTGAGCGAAGCGAAGACCAAAATAGTAGACGAGTATAAAAAACCGGCCAAGTGCGAGTCGGACTCGCGCGCAAAGGGTTCCGTACCATTATCAATTTATTATTAAAAAAATACAGTTAAATCAACCTACTTCAAAAACTATAGGAGGTAATTTAATCAAACCAAAAATCGTTGATAGAGTTTATTAATGTGCATAACATATATTTTTTTTAGAATTTTATATCGCGTAGTTTAAAAAATAAAGGGGGGGGGGACACGTTTTTCATACTTTGAGAGCTGATATCTCGAAAATGATTTGCTTAAATAAAAATGAAATGTATAAACCTTCATATCATTTTCAAAGACCTTTCTATTAATACCCCACACGCTTATATACAACTAAAAAATTTTTTTTATCCCCCAGTTACATGTATGGAGGGCCCCCACCCCAATGGTTTTTTTTACAATTTAGTATCATAATCCTGTAGCGGTTCATACAACACATACCCTTACCAAATTTCGTTACTGTAGCATTTATAGTTTCCGAGTAAATTGGCTGTGACAGACGGACAGACGGACAGACGGACATGACGAATCTATAAGGGTTCCGTTTTTGCCATTTTGGCTACGGAACCCTAAAAATGGACATTTATGCCCATGTTGTACACTCTGCTTTTCACTTCGTTTGTGAGGAAAGTAAAACACATTTTCACTGCAATTTACACAACGGAGTTGTCATAAAGCGAAAGAGGTAAAATATATAACCAATACCCGCCAACTCATTTTTTATTATTTATTTTTTTATTTACAACTTGTGATCAGAGTTTCAGTTGCTCGTTTTTATGCCAAGTCAAACATTTCGGAGCATTTTTGAACGATAATCGTTATCTATTTAATGTGATTTACTAAATTTAATGACAGGAAATACATAATTCTAATATTATACTTAATATAAATAAAATTATATAACAAGTTTTGTCAGCTATACCTACTATTTTATTGTTTAATAAAATTATGCAATGTTTTAACTGTTTGGCTGTTGGGACCGATTACCTTAGCCTTAGAAAAAAAACATTACCTTTATGCTCTAGACCATAAAATGCGATTTTATGTCGTCTACGCACGACCTAAAGGTGCACTTATTGAGCATGAGAAGTGAAAATACGTTTTTGAACGCGGTTATCTACTGTCAATTAGTTAAGTAAGGCAAGGTGCTAAGCAATTCAATTTGGCCACCAGCCGTAACGGCCGTCGGACAATGCCTGCCCTTCGCTCGTAAAGACTGTCTGCAGTTATGGCATGTGTGGATTGTGTGGAGTGCAAGGAATAAGCTGTTCTGCGATTGTACATAATATCGCAGACATACTCGTATTAATACAATCGCAGAAATATTATTTTGTCATTTAGTCAGTGATTTCACACCTGTTTCAGGAGCTCTATTCAGTGCGCCCATCTGAGGGTACCTAAATATATTTTTTCGTATCCTACTTAAGATTCCTGTGACCGAATGACATGAAAAAGCTACTTATTATGAGACCAGACTTAAACGACCTTAAGACATCAAAATATCAATATACATCATTATCAGAGATCAGAAAAAAGTGCGTCATTGTTTGCAATAAAATGGACATGACTCGAAAGTTGATTGAATAATCATTTAATCATTTTCACAAAATGACCTATTCGACACCAGTAAAAACCTTAGTAAAAAGTTACCTTCAAGCTTCAAAATCAAATTGTGAGAAATTATTCGTTTAATTATTCATTCAATCAATCTTAGAGTCATGTCTATATTATTGCGAACAATGACGCATTTGTCCGATCTCTGATCATTATAGGCAATGATTTGGACCTTAACGACCATTATTTGTAAGTTATACGACACAATCTCAAGAGCTAAATTCGAAGAATCTATATATAAGACTCTTGCTTTAACATCTTACACAAATGTAAATCGCGTAATCTTTATCATCCAAAGTATCCATCAAATCGAATCCAATCCGCTTGCCCAACGTTGCAATTAAGGGCATTTACCTCCTATTGCTTCCATACGTATAGGCAAGAGAGGCCTCCAGTGGTGGTCTGAATAGGCTGATGATGTGTGTATGTATGAAATAAAGTTACACTCGTTACTTCTCAAGCCTTGAACCATACATTCCCTATCGTAGCGCCCGCTTTCATTGGCCGCACGTAGTTCGGACCACGCATTGACATGCGCCTCAATAGCCACACAGGGGCCGTTCACTTTAATGGCGACTCAACGTTTCTTTCCAAAAGTATTAAGGCTGGAAAACTTGTGTGTAAGTAAAAATGGTGCTTTGTAAGGATTATTAAACAGATTTAGCCAATTAATATGATCCAGTAGCTGTGATCAGTTTTAGAGAATTGCATGATATACTTGATATATTATTATAGTATTCAGATAGAAGCAAGGAGGGGAAGGGGAAGGCCGCGAAGGGCGTAAGTATGTAGACCAACTGAAGGAAAAGGCACAGGTCAGGTCGTACATGGAGGTAAAGGAATTGACGGACGACAGAGAGAGATGGCGATTTACTCCACCGACAAGGGCCCAGCCCTTAAATAGGATGAAGATGATTCAGGTAACAACTCGGTACCTAGTGCAATTTCTCACAATCAGCTGACATGCCAGCACAAAATGATGCTAGTAGTTAACACATTGATCACTGGGAACTCCCGAGGGGAGTTCTCTGTGGGAGGTCTATTTTCGCTACAAAGCAGAAAAATCATGGGATCGGCTACGAGCGTAGCGCGTAGCACTCGTTGGCAATGAAAGTGCCCTTAGCCTGGTTGACTGGTAGGCTACGAAGCTGAAGGTTCCAGGTTCGAATACTGGCAGTAGTATTATTTGTGTATTTATTTATCACTAATATTTGCTCCTTGGCCGTGGTTGTATATGTATTTAAGAATATACACCACGAATATATATGGTATATATCTAATGTCTCGTCGCTTGGTACCCACAACCACATCACAAGCTTTAATTGAGCTTACCGTGGAATTAGGTCTATTTGTGTAAGATGTCCCAAAATATTTATTATCACGCACTCAAACAGAATTTCCTGGATCTAAGCTGTAAGCTACCAAGCTGCCCAAAGACAAATACAAATATTTACCATATAATCGGATCTTTGACGGGATAAAGCCCGCAAGCAAGATTCTTGGTCAAATAACCTTACTATGAGAAGAGTTGGTCAATGTTTATCCTGGATTGCGGAATACGAGAAATTTCCAGTTTCTAGATTTAACTGAGTTGAAGTTGAAGTAATATTTATTCACTGTTTATATCACTACTACAACACAGTACCTAGGTAGCTCTATACCTACTTTAACTCACGGCGTAGATTATTTAAAGGGTCCACGGAAAGAACATGTCTAGTCAATTCAAATTACAGAAGGAAAAACCACCTTACTTTAAACAGAATAAGGTGTGAATTTGCCCTGATTTTTTTTAGCACTAGCAATGTTTTTTCCTTGGACCCTTCATTTGCATAACTCAATGTAATATATATAAATAATTGGGGTTGTATAGTTGATAATTTACTGCTATGTTTACCAAATTTCCTATTTGCTTGAACAGTTAGTTGTTCCAAGTTTATATGATGCCCTAATATGTTATTTAAGATAATATTTAATTAGCTTTTAAAATATAATTTATTTCAATTCGAAAAGTGTAATTATAGATTAACACGTTAATAAATAAATCGAAAATTAAAATAAATTGTATGTACATAGTTGTTGTTCAACAAATCTAAAAAGTGTTTCTTACAATGAGCCTACTGCCATTGTCCTGATTCAGATATTGGAATTCCCACGCCATATACAAGATAATACCCATACTCACAGGCTCCTTTGGCGTACTAAGGTGGACTCAGACCGAACTAGATGCCCTGGATCGAAGGGTCCGTACACTGCTTACCACACATCGAATGCTACATCAGCGCTCATCAGTTATTAGATTGTACAACCCACGGAGATGTGGGGCCGCGGCTTCTTAAATGCCAAAAACCATTAATAGAACACCTCATTTTTAATTTTCGCATTTTACGTTTGGGTAATTCAAGGTAGCGCAAAGTTTATTATTGTTATTAACCTCTAAAGGTTATATGACCTCCTGTTTATATGTCGTACCGTTAAACGGGACCTTCATAACTCCATCACGTAATTAAGTAAGTTCGTAAGCCTGCTTAGTAAGCTTAAGCCACGTAATCTTGAGCACAATAACGCACACCTGGCGGTTCAAAACGGTTATTTTTTAAGGTGACGCCTTTTAAGTTACGTCGTTTTGTAAATATTTGGCTACCTAAGTATTTTGTGAAAATGGCGTAACTGTATAGAAGATTGAATGAAACAATGTACTTTTTTACGTGAAAGGGAGTGACTGACCCCGAGGCTGGGATTAACTACCCTATTTGCCAAGACTATTCACACCTTTATGAATGTTTATAGAAGTTTATGTAATTAACTGTGCAAATACGAAATTTAATATAGAGGAGACGGGGGAAGTAAGTAAGTAGCCCAATATCTTTAAAGTTTTGTTTTAATTTTACTGACTTCAATTCGGATTAGGAACTTACACAAGTACTCAATTTTTGCACCTTTTTTATAGCGCCGCTTTAAGTTTTATATTTCGGTGCTATGTTGCCGCTTTTGATTGGTGAAACGCACTTAGTCTTGTACTTTCCTTTGTATCCACTTATCTTGGCTTTTTAGATCATTTTGTGATAATTTACAATATAACACGAATATTGTGTGTAGGTTTGTCCTGGAAATCCTAACTTTTAAGGGGATAATCAAGATGCATTGTAGTGTGGGTAGCTCTCATAACCCACGAAGTTATGTCTTGATCCAATTCTTCACCAGCCAGCAGGATTACAATAATAATAACTGTAACTGTAGGTATAGTACGGTCGGCTCTAATAATATGTATACGATTTTGATCCTTATGCCTTTGACATATATTCCGAAATGTATACATATTATTAGACGTGACTGTACAATCGTTAGTATAATCTGGTGATCTGCGCTTTCTGAGAATAATTTATTTTAACAGTTGAGATACGCTACTTTTCTTCTTTCGCTATACTTCGAAGACAGGGGCGTACTGAGGAGATGTTTGGAATAAAATTATTGAAATTCTTCAATCACCTTAACAATTCCGAGCCGTCACTTCCCAGTATCCGGGGCAATTAATCAAAGCCTCTTTCAATTACAAGATGGTTTTTGTTAGGTTCCGTTGAGGATTTTCAAATTTTTACAGCGAAGGGTGTGAATATTTTTAATAAAAGTGCTTTATATTTTTAATTGGGGAGATTTGGATAGAACCGACAGTTGACGATTTCAACATATTTTTATAATAGCGCCGAGATAAC
>JALPQI010005152.1:0-61207 GCA_025490895.1 Thaumatotibia leucotreta | reverse complement strand
AGTAAAATGTAATATACATTGTACCTCGACATATCAATAAAGTATGTGTAGCATGCCAGAAAGTCGACAAAATGGTCTGTAAAATAAGAGCCTTCAAGACTGTTAACAAAGTAAATGAATAGTGTTTTTCTGAAAGACTCATAAGAATCGTGTCAATATGTTTTTTTTACTTTGACGTATTATAATTTAAAAATCTATATAGTGGTCTGTTATTTAGCAATACTATTAATAATTAAATATAACTTTTAAAAAACGGTGTTGTGGTTGTTATTTCCATGGAATACTCCTTTTCCCGAATAGAGGATTATGCGGGCAAAATTATGTAAGAATATTTATTGCTTCTAAAAACCAGTTCCAAATAGAACTTTTGATGGCAGTTAGGACGATAATAGAAGCCCCAATTGGTTGTTCGGAAAATAATAGAGACGATAAAGGCAGTGATGAAAACTTTTAAACGGAGTTTATATGCAAATGTATCTTTTTTATACAATCGTCAAAAGAAAAGGATAATAAGTATTCCGCTCCTTGTGTAAGCTCCTTATTCGCTCCTTATCAATCATTTAAATATTTTATTATATACGTAGTACGACAATAGTGATATTTACATTCGACATTCATGTTCGTGTAATGTTACATTACAATTGTTAACGTATGTTGTTATTGTTTGGCGATGCAAATACGCCCTAGAAATAATCAAAATAATATAAATATACACAAACGAGTTAGGGTGAAGACACATTTATCAGCATGCGTACGCATTTTGTCTAAAGAAAATGACAGTTTAGTATGGGACCGCGTCCAGCTTTCCGCACGCATACGCCATGCTTACACGTTTCATAATAAACAGCCAATTCTATTAGACAAAATGCGTGCGCATGCTGATAAATGTGACTTCACCCTTAGTAATCGTTAAATAAATAACGATGGACGCGTCCATGGCGGCAGCAGTACACAATTTTATTTCCCCTCGCTGTCTCGGAAAGCCATCTTCTTTCATCGTTTAAAGCCACCTTTAAAAGATGCATTTTTTAGTACAGATAGCGGTTTTTTTATGCTCTAGTGCTAGAAGTGATTCATTTTTTGTCATTCCGCGGCCACGACATTGGTCTAAGGCGACCGGCTTAGCGGAAAACCATACGTGCGAGAGGGAGTACCCATATCGGCATCCCGCTCCAACTCATGGATTCGCTCGCCGCTGGTCGTCTTAGACCAATATGTCGTGGCCAGGCCATCAGGTGGAAACTTCGGAGGTCCATCTGCGGCCCTACTGCAAACTCCAAAATCTGCAAATTTCGAGGAATGACCAATGACCCATTCGTTGGAGTGACAAAGACAAATCCTCGACATATTTCAATCAAAGCATCCTCGATCTTTATACATACCTATTGATAAGACCGAAAGGGCAATACTTAGCGGCTTCCTATGGTAGGAGACGCCAAAATCTGCAAATTTCGAGGAATGACCAATGACCCTTTCGTTGGAGTGACAAAGACAAATCCTTGACATATTCCCATCAAAGCATCCTCGATCTTATTAAACATATTGATAAGACCGAAAGGGCAATACTTAGCGGCTTCCTACGTTAGGAGACGCTTATGAATAACGGTGGTTTTAACGGAGTGATTGCTCCTCTGCAGGCTGGACCTCGTGCAGGGTCCACCCGGATAGCTACCACCATCTTACTCGTTAATCTGCCGCTAAATAGTGTTTGCACTGCTGTGTTTCGGTTTGGGGTTAAGATCGCCGGTGTAATTACTGGCATAGATAGAGGCAATCCATCTAAGTCCTCTGGGTAGGCAGCGCATAGGCGATTTTTTGATCACTAGGGCGGCCTCAGGTCCTGCTTTCCATCAGGTGGGCTGAGAGCTCAGTTGTCTACCTTCGTCACATAAAAAAAGGGGTTACACTATATCGAAACTTTTGCTGCGGCTAAAACTTTATATATTCAATAGTTTACTTAAGTATCCTGTTACAGAGTTAACGAGTTTATTTATTATCAGTGAGGTATCCATCAGACAAAGTGTAAATTAACTTTCTCTCCACTTATAAAGCTTTGAAGGTGCCTGAAACTTAAATTTGGTTCTTGCAGAGTTGTTTTAATGAGTTAACTTCTTTGAACTTCTTTAAAAAAACTTTCCAAAGTCTATGATTTATTAAGCACTTCTAGTGAAGGAGCTAAGTAGGTATATGCTCAATTACTATTTTGCAGCTGTTTTTAATGAAATATATCTATCGAAATTCCACAGATTTCCCATTTTGTTTCAACACTTTGAAATGTGCTACGGAAGTTTGTAAGTTCTATATTTTTTTTTTTTTCAGTACATTTGTTTTTTTTTTATGTACCAATGCGAGAAGTGGATCATTTCCTGTCAGGTCAAAACTTCGTAGGATTTGCTGTACGATACATATGCAAAAAGGAAATTCGTAACTAATTTATCGCCACTCGTTTCCTACTTCATTTTTGTCGTACTTGTATCGTAATGTAGGTATTTGTTTCAGTTTTCTTGGTGTTTTATTACACGCTAGTACGATAAGTGGTTCATTTTTTGTCAGGTTGAAACTTCGGAGGGCCACCTGTACTGAAAAACGTCGTACGAAACACGTACGAAAAGGAAATATTATAAATAAATAAATACTGTATCGTAATTTTAGTTTAGTGTTTGATAGTTAGTAAAATAGGTATAATAAAGAGTAACATAGGTAACATAAAAACTAGAGTATATTTAGACCATTGTAATTGTGCATAGGTTGTATAGTAGACGTTAATTACGCTTTACTAATTTATTGTCAGGGCAATAAAGGCGTGAAAATATATTTTTGGCACCTAAACCGTAATGATAATAACTTTGATATCAACTGTACCTCTTCTACCTAACAAGTCCTTTGTCCCTTATCATATGGAGGGGTATTGTGTAATATCTACTACCTTGTAGTACTTACGTAATTGTATTTGTATCGCATTAGAAATTAAGTGCACATGCACAATTTCCCCACTACTTTTTCATAGGAGTAAATAAATAATGTAGCTATCTTTGGGGGAGGCCTATATTCAGCAGTGCGCGTCTTTCGGCTGATATGATGATGATGATGAAATAAATAGGTAAACCTTTGAAAATTTTATGCAGAAGTGGATTTGTATAACTTTGTATTTTATAGTCGCCCAGGTGTTTTCCAAGTTCCTTTAATTCCTGTTTTCCAACGGAAAAATATGTTCTTCGTGGTTTATCCTTAAGACGTAAACACGGCACGATGTACCAATTTCACGCCCATTGCTACCGCCGGGAACGCTCGGAACCAATTCCAGAGGCTTTGCCGTTGTTTATCGGCATGTTTTCTATTTGTGGAATGGTCTGTGGGAGACATATCTACGTTTTATATTGAACATACGATATCACACCCTTTGCAGTGTCAGCCTATCTTAAGTAGTCCTCTGCTGGACATAGTCCTCTCCTATTTCCTATTATATGTATACGCGTATGTCGCGTATGAACCCATTATGAGGCAAATGCATATAATTGACAACATTTCATATTTTTTAGTCCTAGTTATCCTTATTGTCTGCTTTGAAAGAACTCAATATTACAAGATACACGTATTTTTTATTTTTCAAGAAAATTGCTATTTAGTGCGAAAATCCCTTTTTATTACTACTTCGAGCAGAAAGAGCATAAGTTACAAACGTCAAGAATCAGCTAAATGACATAACAAGTGATGTTTAATCATGAATGTAGGATTAATATGGATTTGACAACGTTATAATAATAGCAAGAACGAAAGGGATGGTCTTATGAAACTTTTTACTAGTGGAAGTGAAAAGGAACGATAATCGTCCGTCCTTATCACTGTGCCACTATTTTTTGTGTGTGTGTGCATTAGATGCTAAATGTAAGTGCCAGACAAATGCGTTGAATACGTCACTAAGTGCCTGTGTGGCACTTTCTTCTTAGTAGTAAGTGACTATGTCTATCCCTCTTAGTGGCACACTATGTGCGGCCCCTCGTGTTTAATACACGTAAGAAAACGACGATAAACGGTAACAAGTGTCAAATGTCACTGCCAAATACAAGTGACATTCCAACCACAAGATTTTTTTGGTTATAGTGGCAGCTCTGAATCAGCTATGTGAAGTCACTTCCCCTTTAACTATATTTAAAAAAATTAACAAAAATATTGCGAAAAAAAAATAAAAAAATATATTTTTGTGATCTATCTCGAAATGGTTTTCGATTTAGGGACATCGCAAATTTTGAAACGTTGTCAATTGTCATGCTAGGAAAGCAGATAGGCGATCGCAGTTAAGTAGGGTGTCCGGTGTTCACTATGACAGTACAGCTGCCCGTCATAAATGAATGAATCGTAACACACTTCAATCCCGTATGTCGACTGTTACGACACTCACGGGAACAGTTGGAGCGGCGACAAATGATATTCGTACTGCTGCAGCGGTAGCTAATATATTTATATATATCAAGGGTTGCCTGGTCAAACCCGATAAGTCGACATATTTTTTCATTGAAATGTCAACCTCACGTTAGTGTCATAATATTTACATATATAGTTCGTATTTCAAAAACTGTTTGCTCGACTTATCGGGTTTCACCACATAACCCTCGATATATTATACTTATGCAATTTCACAAAAAAACTTAATTAGAGTATTTTAGCATAATGGTTATTTGTTTTACTAGGGAGCAAAGTGATTGTTTAACTCTCGTGCAAATATTGAAACCCGAGCAAGCGAAAGATTCCAGAATTTGAACCACTCGCTGCGCTCGTGGTTCATAAAATGGAATCTTGAGCGATGCGAGGGTTTTGAGGCACGAGAGTTGAACAAGCTTTGCTGCCGAGTGAAACACAACATTTTTCACCACACTAAAGCGAGGAAACATGCGAAATAAAACTCATACATAACAAATTTAAGGTATTTATTTGCAAGTCCTCAATTTCCAAAAAATAAACAAATCAACAAATAATAAAACAATAACCTCAAATATTTATCTTGGCGTGGCAATGCTTCAAAATTCAAAATGAGCCTCATGTAGTTATTGGCGATTTTTCTGTTTTTTTCGGAATCATCCCACTTTCGCATCTCGCAATTACCCGAAAACTTGAAAATTAAGAGTGAAAGAAAACAAACACGACCGAACTCGTTTAGATTATAAAAGAAAAAAATATTCGGATGCGTTCTGAAATTTGCATAGTGTCAACACTTTTATTTTCCTATTGTTTTTATTTGTCGTATTTTTAGAACTTTTAATTAATATTATGAATATAATATTATGAAAGGTTCATTGTGTATGAATCTGTTTGAAACTATTGAGTTTTCGAACGTACTATCTAGTTCAAACGTCAAAAAGCTTATTGCACTCTCTGGCCGTATAAGTTGTTGCTTTAGTCTACCCAGAAGATTAAAAAAAAATTACTTTAACCTCTAGATATTAAAACACAGTTTTGCGCTCTGAAATTGAAGGACAAACAGCGTGTTTACGAGCAGTGTGGTGAAAACATATTTTTTTACATTTGATGGAGTGATTGTTTTTTTTACATTGATTTTAGTGTTGGTGGTCATAGAGTTAATACTAGTTTATTTTTCTAAATGCTTTCAGCTTCCATTTCCTATCACGTACCTAGTACCGTAGTTATAGTAGTAGTAGCAACAGTATATTATCTTGTGCAGCCTACCATAAACAATGCAATTTATTGAGCTATGAAGAACCGTAACCAAATTAAGGACCTCACAAGTGGGTCACGGGAGTAATAAGATCGCTCACTAATATATTAGATGCTTCTGCTAATGAGCCTACAGGGCTAATTACATATCATTAGTGTAGGTAACTTATTGGACGTGCGAGGCATAGATGAGTTACCCAGGTGGATGGGACTACAATTATAATTCATATTATATTAGGAGGTTAGATATAGATTGTAAGATTGTTTCTTTAATAAATTGAAGGCCTCGAGACTAGGGTTTGCAAATATTCGAAACTATCAGGTAAGTAATTATTCGATTTTTTATTTTATTTTGAGATATAATATTTTAAAATATGAGTAAAATTAGATTGTTTTGCATATTTACGTCAAATATTTCAAAAAGACGATCCTGCAGTAATCAACAAAAATAACTAGAGAAGATCTCTATGTAGGACATGTAGTATATCCTAACTGTCCGTTTAGTTAATTTTAGGTAACTTTGTTTTACTAAAAAACCCCAAATCAGTTATCAGGAATAGCATTGATGCGGAATGCGAAGTAAACGTAGGAATTATTGCTCTAAAGTATCTAAATTCTATAATTTTGAGTAATCAAAAATATTCCAATATTCAAATATCATAATATGTTTTATTATTCAGATACTAAAATGGTCCGAATATTCGAATTGCAAGCCCTACTCGAGACACTTACTCTCTACGGCCGGCCCTCAATGATGTTGTGCCGAGGTGGGTCGACGACAGAGTGTCCAGACATGTTGTGTCTGCCTTCATTCAATTGACAACGTTTCAAAATTTTCGATGTCCCTAAATCGAAAACCATTTCGAGATATACGTATGTAGATCACAAAAATATAAAATATATTTAATTTTTTTTCGCAACAATTTTGTTAAAAATCTTAAAAATAGTTTAAAGGGGAAGTGACGTCACATAGCTGATTCAGAGCTGCCACTATAACCAAAAAAATCTTGTGGTTGTAATGTCACTTGTGTTTGCAGTGACATTTGACACTTGTTACCGTTTTTCGTCGTTTTCTTACGTGTATGAAACATCACTTGTGACGTCATTTTGCTGATTTTTGACCTTTGTAACTTACGCTCTTTCTGCTCGAAGTAGTAATAAAAAGGGATTTTCGCACTAAAATAGCAATATTTTGGAAAAATAAAAAAAATTGTTTATATTGAATTTTTTCAAAACAGACAATAAAAACTAGGACTAAAATATATGAAATGTTGTCAATTCTTTCTCTTCAGTCTTCATTAAACTCTGGGTTTGGGCTCACCAAATCCTGCAATCTGGCAATTGCAGCAAGCCAGTAACATACGGACAAAGCCAGAAAAAAAACTGAGTCTAATGTTGCTCTTTGATATATTAGATGCAATTTGATGCTAATGAGCCCACAGTTGCTATTAATTAATTAATTAATTGGAGCAATTAGTTAAATTATGTTTGTTATGGCGATAACTATGCTGTAATAAGAGATATTTCATTTAGTTTAGGGAAACAGTTGGTGATAAACTATGGTTTTGACGCCCGTCTTTTTAGCTTTTCGGAACAAATGAAATGCGAAGTGTCGAAATAGAAAATAAGTATTCTTACACGAATTAAGAATACTGGAGCCTAAATCCTATCTGTAACTTTATTACTTATATGTATAGTGACCCATTGTTCTCTGATATTCAAGTGTAATATCAAATGATCTTCAACTGAATGTCAGAAAGGAGCGTGGCGTTTTCATTTTTTCTTTCGCAGGTTCTAGAGCCTCCTTTGTAGCCCAATCCTTCAACCATAAAACTAAATAGCTTTTCCTTTCTGCTAACCATTTTGTTTACAAACAACTATCATAAGCTGGTAGTAGAGCAGCCATAAAAAACGGCTATCATAAGCAGAGATCGGATTTTGTGCGACATCTCATACTAAATGTCATCAAAATGACGTACCTAAGTCACTAAGAATGTCTCAAATCCATCCGATCTCTGATCATAAGCCAACTGTGCAGTTTAAACACCTTCTGATAATATTATCAATAGGTCAATTATTAATCCAATTATCCGCAAATGTGGCCTTCATTAGCCGCTGTGAGTTGACAATGCAATACCGTTTGTATGGTTTGGATGCCAATTGCACGCCAAATTCAATTACTCCTTAATTAATACCAAATAGAGGCTTCGTTATTCTACCTAATTCAATATTAGTTCAATACGATATTATGAGAGAGAGGCATGGAAAATGTCATCTCACTCTAAAGTGTGCGGCACATCATCGCCGCCTAACCCTAGCACATCTTTGACAGCAACTCTAGACCTTATTGTGGCTATTCACCTTTTATGGGCATAGGTATATGGCCAACTATCGGAAAGACAAGGAGTTATAATATAATGTTCATTGGTCAACTGGCCCGAATGTAATAATGTCTTGATGTCCAAAAGTTGACAATAAACTTAAAAATACCTATTTTGTCATTAGGTCAAAATGGTAAAGTGTCTTAATGTCATTTGTCAACATGCCCAGGTGTCACAATGTTAACTTTTTATTTAAATATACCAACATTTAATGTATCACTAACTGAATAGTTTACTTAGTCTTATAGACTGTCAAGGAATGTCATTTCTTCGCAAAATAAAGTCATGTCAAAATGTATTAATTGATAATTCTAAATAAAAAATATTGGATGTCACATACCAAAGAAAAACGACCAAGATCACCAACGTCCGAGGTGGGAATCGAACCCACGTGCTCAGCTTTCGCGGCTGATGCCTGCACCGCTCGGCCACTCGGTCTTAATCTACCGGTCTGTTAATTCTATTTATTGAAATTACGGGACTATACGGCATCGGCATGGCGAATACGAGTTTCTAACTCAAATCTGATTAATTGTTTTCTCTAAGCAATTTGATTTAGCTTTAAATAATTGACTGTCTTATTGACGTGATAAATGGTGGGATCAGAAAGTTACAACCTTATAACAAAATAAACACATATTATGATAGGTGGACATTTTGACACCACGACATAATTATGGGGAGTGTCTTTTCAAAAGGGCTTATTTCCACTTTGTCAATAGAGATTATTTCTCTTATGAAAACATAGAAAACATTACATTTGTTGACAGAGTGGAAGAAAGCCCTTTTGAAAAGACACTCCTCATATGGTAAATTAAATTCGACATGTGGACATTTTGACACTGGACCTTATGACTCCTTACCATTCTGACATATAGACAATGAACATAATATGTATACCACCTACCCCTTAAGGCTTTCTTACCCTTAATTTAAAAGATACATACTTTTTGACCCACTCTTTGTATTTTTTTTGAAGACAGAATTTTTTGCTCTACGCAGCGGCGAGAACGCACGATTTTTTTAAATTCTGCCAAGTTTAGGGTTCTTAATAATGAATGCACCGGAAAGAGAAACCCTTTCCAACTTGACAGGATTTACAACAGCAAACAAAATGCCAATAAGCCAGAAAGCTAAGTCAATAAGGAATAAATGTACCAACAGATCACATTCAATTTCCTCTGTCCTCGCCGGAAATCCGTGACTTCGGACAAAATAATGATGCGCCTTGCGAATGCAGGATACCAGTTCTAACTTGTAACTCATTTTGATTTGATATTGCTTATGCCATTGACTTTGCCCAAACTCCTCCTGCGGGTGTCGTAAGAGTCGAGTAAGGGATTGAAGTGTCACTTACCATTATTTGATAACAGATTAATGATGGGCAGCAGCGTCATCATAGCGGACACATTACTGCGATCGCCAATCCGCTAGCCCAGCGTGGCGATTATGGGCATTTACCTCCTAATGCGTCTATACGCATAGTTAATAGGAGAGGCCTACGTCCAGCAGTGGACTATCATAGGCTGATGATGTTGATTTTGACGAGCAATGCTTGAACTTATTAGTAACGTAGGTACGCGCGAGAGGGGGAATTTCAAACTACATTGTAATTAGAAGACTCGATATTTTTGACAGCACTGAGCTGTCGGTAGGTTGGTTGGGATATTAAGGCCTTATGACAGCTCCAAAGTATTATGTTGGGTAGTTATTAATGTTATGTTATTCTCTGTATGGGAGTATACTGACAGGTTGGCACTTTTCGCGACTAGCTATAATTACTCGTTTGTCCTCATCTGTCAATTTGACATTTGCGTTTGGCAGAACGTGGCAAAACGTACATTAACTAATATACATATGCCTCGTCAGTTTTTACAGATAAGGGGATTACGGGGGTATGCTATAACTATAAATGTGTAACTATATCCACTACTACCTACGTAAATAACAATAATTTATGTCTTAAGTTTTCCATTTTCATTAATCCTCCATGCAACTCATAACATCAAAATGTACAGATTCAATTTAATGGACAATTAATAAAAAAAGGGCGGTATCAAAATAAATACAAATCGAAACGAGATTTCAAAGATAGAACTGACCTCTTGGGGTTTTATTTTACAACGTGCATTTGACCAGGCTATTTGCTGTAGACTTGAAAAGGATAATGGAAAGGCTTTTTTCATATAAATGTGCTTCCTCTTCTTTCCCCGATTCTATTTTAAGATGTACTTAAACATTTTTATGCAGTAAATATAATTGACTGGACAACTCTAATACAGTCACAGAGAAAATATAATGTGGAGGTCCATAGGGGAGGCCTATGTTCAGCAGTGGACGTCTTATGGCTGAGATGATGATTATGATGAAGTAATTAAGTAGTATATTACGCGGTTAAACTCACGAGAGCTTAAGTCTCCATATAACTTTTATGAAGTGAAATAAAATTATGAAAAACGGATAAACTCGCGTATATTAATTATATTTAACTTCATCCCGACGTTTCGAACACTTTACTAATGCCAGCATTTGTAATCCTGAAAAAGAAGAAAATATTGATTAATATAAATAAATATTTTAATAGTGTAATTCATATTTTCTTCTATACAGATCTATTTAAGGAGCATTTAGACTAAACGAGCATTCGCTCATTCTATCCCCCACTCTACGAAATAAACGAATTTCGGCGAATCTCATTTTGTGTAACGAACGAATTTCGTAGAGTGGGGGTTAGATGTCGGATAGTTTGCTTATTTTGATACACATTTTTCAATTCTATTGTATAAATCTTTACCAATCTTGTAAGTACGAATGATACTTATTCGTTATTAGCTTGAAAAGAAATACTATTATTCTATATTCTATCAGACTGCTATACAAAATTGAAATGCAGTACCCAGATGATTATACTTGGAAATACTTTCTCTTGGTTGATATAGTAGACGATTGCAGTACAAGATAAATACTAGTTTTAGCAATATTGTAGGTACAGTCAGCGACAAATACTTTGTAGCAGTCAAAGTGGTTCAAATTGCTCCTCGTAAAATAAACGTCACTTTGATAAATGTTTTTTTTCAAACACTCGTAAGATAGTACAAAAAAACTGAAGATCGCACAATACCTGCTTTGTTTATAAGCCAATATCTAATTAAGTATGACTGTTTCGTGTTATTTATTTTGCTTTAAGAATGTCAACGCCAGTTAAAAAAATCCATGTTTTAAGAGTACCAGGCATGTAGATTCATAATCGTAAAACTTTATGCAACAAATTGCTATAGTCGTAGGTTTAATTTAAAATTGTACCACAATTACACTGCGCTTCATTTTTTGTTTAACTTCCACCAGCAAACCGTTTGATCCCGCTTCTTATGTACATTTTTGGGTCAAAGTTACAACTGCGCTAAACATCACTGAAGTACAATGACATGCTCATTGTTAGGTTTATTTATTAGAAACTTTTAAAAGTCAATATCGCGTTATGATATTGTATTATTATTGTCTTAATTATGTACCTATGTTTGTGATGGTTATCAATAAAACTTAAAATGTTTAGTAGGATGAGAACGAAGTATAACTGCTGCATAGTTTAATCGTTCGTATTGTATGTAGGTACTTACGTACATACATACCTGTATTACAAGTAGAACAGAGAGTATCACTTTTTATTATAGCACCTAGATATTTACAGTTTACACGTGGAAGCTCCAACTAAAAAGAAGTAAAAAGCCTCATCCAGCAAATGTCACGTACAGCGACACTGAATTTTATAGCAATAAACTTTAACAAAGGGTGGAGTACATTAAATTTGCTCTTTTATGAAGTAGAAACTATAACGTGAGTACATAATTACAGACTAGTTAAATAAATTAATATCCTGAGACATCTTACAAAAATCGATCTGGTCCCCACGGTATAATAATAAGATTTAATAAGGCTCAAATAAGGCTTGTGATGCCACCAGTGCCTTGTGTTTACGCGATTAAGACCCGTTAGTCTTTAAAATATGAGTGATAATCGTGAAAGTTTAAATCAATGTAATTATGGTGTTATTTTTTAGCTAACAAACTGTACTAATAAATAACAACACCAAAAACCTATCTTAACGACCTAGTTTTCATGCAAAATTAAATTAATTGAAAAATTAAGGTGATTTTTTAACTATTTTTAATTAAAAAAAGTTTTCGTTGTTCAAATAGTTGAGTCAAATGTTTAGCATAATTAGTTTGCTTATCTAATGAGCTCTCTAACGAGATTTTTTTTGCAGGGATAGGACCGATAACAAACGTATAATTCCAAAAATATCACGTGCGCCCGTATTCGTCTGTTTGAAATTTTAAAATGGACGCCATTTTATTATCGTTTGCACAAAAAAAAATTGTATGGTAATTTATCGATGAAATTGATTGTAGTTTAAGCCCTTAAAAGCTCCGACACCGCTAACCAAACACCCTGTATAACTATATACTTAATAGATAGATACATATAGATACTTAAATACATAGAAAGATTTTTGCGATAAATAAATACAAAAATAATGCCCTCATCGGGATTTGACCCGGTAACCTCCAGCTTCGGAGGCAGGGTCACTACCAATTAGGCTACGGAGGCTGACAGTATAATGCAGTATCTAAAATGTAGCTTGTTCACAAATCCTGCGAGGTTTATTCTGCTACTATTTGATTCCCCCTTGGTCATCTTTGGCGAGGTTCTAGACTGTGAATGTGAAGAAAGTTTTTGATGATTTCGTTGTGAATGAGATTTATAAGACTGCAGATGCAGACCGGCCTAGTCTTATGGTACGGTAAAGTATAAGAGATGAGAAGCGTCACTTTACTGGACATAATAAAAACTAGTACAAATGCGGTTCCTTTCGCATTAGACCAATCGCGGACAAGTTATTCGAATGTAGACGTAATACGTCATAAGACGCCCCGAAGAGCACATGACAAGATCTTTGCTTGACATTGTGACCAAACCAAGAGGACGAAGTGGATCCTATACATGTCAAAATTAAAAATGATCTATAAGCGTAGCACAATTTGGTTCACAGACTAATACCCATGCCAGAACAGAATAGCCTGACCAAGAAGAGTCGAACCTAATTGAAATGAGATAAAGAGAGGACGAAAAGATGAATTTGAACAAGAAAATTTAATATTTATGAAAGTTCAGTACCTATGTACTGTCTAGCAAACATGTAATCGTAAGTTAATTATATTACTAGTAGTTAGTAGTAATGCCATGCCAATGTACCTAGAGACTTAATGGAAAATGGTAATGTTCATTAGAGTTCGTTATTAGTTTTATTTCGTATCCTTCTGACCCAGACTAGAAAAGTTATATTAAAATTCTTTTCGTCCGGTCATGTTCCCCTTTCGCTAGGATCTTAGGTAGGTACTAATAAAGTTTTTTAGTTAGGACTTTCGTGGTTCCAATTGTGGGTACAGTAGGCCTATCACGAACTTCTTTCTAAGTTTGCCGATTTCTAGCATACGGCCTTTATTGGAGTGACATAGGCAATCATTCGAAATTTCAAAGCTAGCGGTAGTTTGGCCAGTTAGTTTAGTTTGGTTATTTACGTTACATCAAAGCATTCAATATATGACATTGGGGAAAACCCAACAGACTTAGTGAGATAATTTAGCTTTGCAAAGATTTATGTTAAACTAAACGTCTCATACATATTTTTGATCTTTCGAGTAGACTAGCACTCTGTCAAAGCAACTAGTCATTAAAATCGACCCTTGGTGCGTGTTTTTTTTATTTGGCGTTATTTTCTATTGAAAAATTGGTTGCCAAACCATAAGATGTGATGTGTGTGTTAATTATTCAATAGTGACCGTTTATCGTAAACATGTATGTGTGAAAGTATCTAAACATAATTTTTCACTAATAAGTACCTACTTAATCTCCAGAGCCAGAGACCAGAGTTGCGTTTTATAAAGTTACAATTTTGCTGTTTGCCACTCTTTATAGCCAATAGGTATGTGCGTGCGTTAGAGAGGCAAACAACGAAATTGTAAATTGTAACTTTATAAATAAAACGCGACCCAGGCAGCTTTAAATTACACCACCACCTGCCAGGTTTAAATCACAATTTGATTATATCCCAAATGCTGTGTTCAGAGTCGAACTTATCCCTACAGCGGTCACTTACCGATCATCTTTCAGTCATCATCATCATGATAATATTAGCTCAAAGATGTCCACTGCTGGAATAGTCCTAAAGATTGCTGCTCCTACGCCAGTTATTGAGGAAAAAACATTCAGCTCGATTAAACCGATTGAACCTAAGAATAAACGTTAGAGAGACGAACTGTACATACTCTGTCTAGCAACCGCTGTCAGTAAAAAAAGGCAGCAAATTAAAATGTTCTGCAGGGTGATTATTATTCAGAGGCCAAAACTTTAGGGGGTTGATTCTAAAGTCATATACAGAAAATCAGATGTTTCATTGATTCCCTGAGATTAGTAGGCAGAAATGTTTTTCTTGCATCGGATAAGTAAAAGTTCCTTAAAGTGACCTCTTAATTAACCCTTTACAATTGGGCCGGTGAATAAGAATTACCCAGTATAGATACTCTTACATTTTTGAAATTTGCCATCTTTTTTACTAACAGCAGTTGCTAGACAGAGTATACTCGTACCTATACAACGACATAAGACCAAGGCAAGCTAGTCTGTTACATCCCTTTAAAATATTTCCCATACATTCAAACTATATAAACTTTGACTTGTGTGATACCCAGCAGTTAAGATGGGTACTTTTAGGAAATTTACTGAGATCCCTTCCAAGTTGAGGCTAAGTGATTTCGGGTGCTTACGAAGTTTACTGCGAACATCTCCTGTATTACGATTCCCTGCAAATCCGATTTGGAAACCTTTAACAACTTACAAATTGCGCCAGGTACAGATAAAATAGAAGTTCCTTTCTCTGTAACGCTGCAATTACCTACTATGTCATGCCAGGAGACAAAATTGATGACGAGGCTATGAGAAAAAAATATTTTTCCTAACTAGTGCGCATAACGAACTTAGCGCACGCTTCGCGCGCGGTAATTTCTCTTTTTGACGCACTTGTTATGAAAAAAATCGTCCCTTACACGTGCAAAAACTTTTTTTTAACTCGGGTGATTGTCACCCTCGTTTCACTCGGGCTCCAACTTTCACCCTCACCGAAAAAAAGTTTTCCCTCACTAGTTAGGAAATGTACTATTTCACCACACTTGTTCGCTAAGGACCTTTACACGCAGAGGATATGACCTCGGGCCTATTTCTCAAAATCTTGTAACTTGTAATACAAGCGGAAGTCCTTATCTAATTTACGGTGTTATAAAGAGACTTCCACTTGTATTACAAGTTACAAGCTTTCGAGAAACGGGTCCCTGGGGTTGTAATGGATTTTCATACAACATTCGCTGCTATACACATTATTGTATTATGAAAATGTTGAAGTATGTAGATACTTTTACAAGTAAACAAAAGATGACCTAGGTATATAAATTGCTCTTGTGAGCAATTAGTTGAGTTCTTGTGAACTCAAGTGGTAGATGAAAATATACGAAATGTGCAAATTTTAAATTCTTTGTTTTCAAAGGAATACTGTAGGTACTTAACCCCTTTTCTCACAAATTGTTTCACGAACTGGTGAGAAACTTTATGGGATCATAATAAATTGTGCTCTAATTTTCACTCGACTTTTATTTTAATACCTACTCATTCTGTTTGGTACCTATAATAGGAATAGATATTTCTCTTCAGTAATATTTAGCTATTTAAGCACGAAATCGTTTAAACTGAAACCCTAAAAAATAAAACGGATAAACTCGCGTATATTAACTAATTCACAGACCACGAACCCTGTAAAGTGTTCGAAACGTCGGAATGAAGTTAAAATTAGTTAATATACGCGAGTTTATCCGTTTTCATAGTTTTATTTCATGTGTAATCCTCGCGGTAACCGAAGAAAATATTATGAAACCCTACAATTTAGAAAATAATTTCCTTCAAGTTTTCGTCTCCCATGGTCCCAATTGAACTGTTTATTTACCCATTTTATTATTAATATCGTAATAAATATTGTATAAGATAGAAGTTGCCTAAATGTGTTTTTCGTATATAAATCCCTGTAAAAATCTTATCGGATGATATTATTATCATTAATTGGTATTTTTACCTGTCCACTTTTAGACTATTACAATTGTATATGGATTTATTAAGATTTTTTATAGGGTTGGAACATTCAAATAGGATAGGTGTTCATAATAATATGTAAGAATTATTGTAAGAAAAAAATATTTTTTTTGGTGATTTGCTTAAAGCGGAGGACATGAAATTACGTATTATAAACTTACTCCAGAAATTGGTATATTGGATTACTCCAGAATAATTCAATAGGTAATACCTAAGGTAAACGGCCACTATTACGTGATAGTACGCTATTACGGTAGTTTTCACTTCCGCGCAAATAATAAGAAATCAGAATATCCTATGTTTAAATTATAATCGGGTAAAAAATCTTCGGTATTTAAGCTTCTTAACAAACGAAATTTCAAAATTATTATACCTACACTTTCTGCGATACGTCACTCGGAACTGTCAGTGTGCCGCGAACAGCTATTTGGTGTGCAAACGCCGAGCGTAGCCGTAAGGTTCGCGCTCTCATTTGTTAAGCTCATAAAACGCTAAAGGTAAGTCCTTTTGATTTGAAAGGGGATTGGGTATTTTTGTATGGACTAGTGGCGTCATTTTTTTTTTCAGCGGCCATCGTTTATGTTACTACTATTTTGTAGTGCTACCTTAGACTAGCTTATTTACAAAATAAGTTTTGCCGTAAGTAATATCGGTGCTAAGATATGGCCCTACAAACAATGTTATTGGACCAGTGAATATACCTAACTAAGACAGGTTTAGGAGACAGCTTACATGACTACAGGCTTATTTAACTCGATAATACTACTAACAAAGATACAAGGATATTGTCCTCAAAGTATAATAGTTAATTTAACCGACTTAAAAAAAGAAGATCTTAGGTATATGAAAATGCAACGGTATTTTCTTATGCGATTTATATGCTGTCTGTTTTGTGAACATTAAAAATGTTGCAAAATGGTTTCAATAGACTGTTCACCCTCTGACTACACCATAAGGAAACACAGGGTGTGATGCACACATGCAAAATGCTTTGACATATTTCCAAGTAGGAAATGTACCTAATTAGATTAGTTTTTAGATTGGAATTGTTACTCATGCTTTCTTATGTATACAACACAACATATGTGACATTATTTGGGATAAGGGGCCTTATTGTCGATGTCTCTTACGTCCAGATAACGTCATTTGTAATTTTTAGTATTACGTTGAATTACTTTTTTACACATTTTTTGGCTCGTCGTAAACTTCATTCTCAATATTATCTTGGCGAATAACTCTCTCTAAAAACTGTGCCGGGGTATCAAGATGTTCTTGATACCTACCCCATCCCAAGAACCATATAATTGACATTACATGTGAGCAACAGCCTAAGGTCCTCTTCCCAACAACACATTTCAATAATGTCCTAATATTGCCTCTGGGCCTTGTAATCCACCATCTACAGCAACATAAACAAAATACTGTCTTCTGTTGGAGTGCCGCGATTGTATTCTGCCTCTTATTAGGTACCTACCCGAAAACATACGATTCGTTTGTCTACATTTATTTATATACCTGTAAAAACACGCTTAAAGTGTAAAAATATGAATACTTTATTTGTTTGTAAAATGCGACATAAAACCTTTGACATAATTACGTTCAATAGAACGTTCATCGACATCCGTCATAAAACTGCCGTGTTAAAGAAAAAAGGAATTATCTCTAAATAATCATTAACCGAAAAAGAACCTTATGGCCAAGGTTACCTTATGAGTTAAGGTTAGGTTTTACGTGGCATACACAATAGTAGTTTTAACTCATTCCGATGCATTTCAAAAATAAATGTGAGTCTTTACTATAAAACTTTAAAGTATGATATCTCGGCTCCGATATAATTTAGCTATATGCACTCCATAATAAAATAAGTTTGTTTTAGATTGCTCTTTTCAAATTTACCACTTTCATGAGTGGCCGCAAAAATTTAAAAACGACGCCAACTTTACCCAAACCCCTTTCTAGAGTGTTTCTTTGAGTTCTTTAACTATCGATTTGACACGGAAAAAGGTAATATTTAAACATAGAAGTTGCTAAAAATTGCAATTGATTGACTCACGGAATAAGGTGCACCTAATTTTTGGTATGTCCCTTATTTCGTGATACTACCGAAATAAGGGAATTCTTGACATTTTAATTTAACAACTAAAGTAAATTGTATTGTAAATGAAAAACTAGATACTGTATTTACCTAAGTTTAATTTGAGCTAATTCCGGTATAGGTTTTTTTCACTTGAATTCTCATAAAACGAGTTTAAACCTTACCCAAGTTCACAGTTTTTAGGTAAATTCACATATTACTTACCAGCATAAATTTGGTTATGATTAGGTTTACTTTACTTATTGTTGTGTTTGTTTGTTACATTTAAGATTGTTTATAACTCACCCACGTAATTTATATATTAACTTAAAAAAATAATCGCGGGAATTTCAAAAAGTCAGTATCACGAAATTAGGCACCAGCATTTATTACTTTTCCCTAATTTCGTGATAGTGTAAACTATAGTAGTGGGTAACAAACAGACATGTAAGTATCGTAAATTTACCGATAGAGAGGCAGTAGGGTAGACCGAGGAGAATCGGATCACCTGGCGAATCGGATCAAAGTCAAAAATACCTATAGTACTACATTAATGTTTTAAACATTTCTTCAAATTGAGCGCAATTCAGTTGAGCCACATTCCCTCGTTGGGTAGGCCGAGGAGAATCGGATCAAGGTCAAAAATACCCATATTAGTGTTTTCACATTTCGTCAAATTGAGCGCAATTAAAATGAGCCACATTTCCTCTCTTTGTCCTCGATCGTTTAATAAAATAATAGTTATTTATGTGGCTGGCGCATAATAAGAGGCATTAAACACGAGTGTGGTTTTAATATGATCACACGAGTGTGTTAATGCCTAATTATGTACAGTCACATACATAACCGTATACTTAATTACTTATGTTCTGATTTTCATTTAAGGTAGACCGAAGCGAATCGGATCAAGGTCCGAAATCTCTACATATTTTTTTAAAATTAACGATTAAGGACAACGAGAGGAAGTGTTGCTCAGCAGAAGTGTGCTATTGAGCACACATAGTATTTAAAAAAAATCTTCAAATTGTTGAAGAATCTTTTAAAATACTAAGGGTGCGTTTTACCAAATTTTGATTCTAAGAATAATGCTTACTCTGGGATAGTAATGTCAAAACTCCATAGTAATTTGTCACTAGTATCTGAGAGTAAGCGCTATTCTTAGAATAAAAGTGTGGTCAACTCGAGCATTAGAGATTTTGGACCTTGATCCGATTCGCCCGCTGATCCGATTTACCCCGGTCTACCCTAATTAATGTTTATTTCGTTATCAATCAAAGAGAGGTTTTTTGTTTATTGTTTACTGTTCAAGTTTATTTAAGTTTGTTTTTAACCGCCTAAAGAGTATTATGGTATGCAAATCTGTAGATTTTATCTTGTTTAAGGGTCGGATAGATGTGGGAAATTTTTCAGATTCTGTCAAATTTCCCCATTTCGCACACACACGCACTTCACGCACACTACCTCATTTTACCGAGCGGGGTCATTGAACCTTGGTGATTTTTTTTAATGAAAGCGGCCGAGTTTGTAATTTATCACTACCTCTTTTGAAAAATTACACTTGTCAAAGTACTAGATGGTAAAAAAGATAGAGAGGGATAGATTTTATAAGACTATCCTTGTCTTTTCGAGTCGATAGTCGTCTCAATGCAATGCAAAAGACAGATTTAATAGGAAGAAGATAAAATGAGTGTTTTAAATCGACACGAGCTAGGAATTTCCTTTTCGCACGTGTATCATACGACGTTTTTCAGTACAGATGGCCCTCTGAAGTTTCGACCTGACAAGAAATGAGCCATTTCTCGCACTAGTGCGGCAAAAATCTGTACTAAAAATGGATTTTCAGTACAGATCAATCAATTTGTTAGTCATCATCAGATATATCTGAACGACCACGGCACTCAAAAATATCTGAGCATGCACACGAACGCTATGATAATAGCGGCCTGCTCAGACATTTATGAGCACCCTGGCCGCTCCGCTATATCAGATGGTGACTGTACAGCACCGTATTCTGATTAGGAAATAGTAAGAGAAAAAAAATCTGTGTTAGAACAAAATGGCTTGGTTCGATAGTATGCCTGTTTGACCAACTGGTTGTAAGGCAAGCCACTAGTCCACTATAATAAAAAAAAAAAACATTTTTCTGATCAGAACACGATACTGTTGAATATGGGCCCTAAGTATTCACTATCACCAGCTTTTCGTAGACATTCAACTTTCCCACTGCTGTGTGCGCCAAACGCACAAGAGTCCACCAACTATTGCAGTGCCAACGACGCATATTTGCGAGTCCATACCTACTAATTTGACATTTACAGAGGTAAATATTCTAAAATTATTTATTTTTTCTTTTTGGAGATTATTAAGAATTATTTTATTTTATTTATGTTGGCACAACAAAGTGGCTCCACTCCACCTGATCGTAGTGAAAAGTAGAGCCCAAATCGCGGCGGCAACGAACAGGAGACAATCAGTAACCTGTTAGTTGCCACCGCCTTGCTGGCCCGCTAGAAGTTAAATATACCTGAAAAATTGTTTAATGAGATTAATAAGTGTATAGATGTAATGCACAATCTCTTATTTTCGTATATTGAAGAAAAAACCCGATTCTATCTTCTCCACAATTCGCTTCAGTGCAATGGTGAAGTAGTTTCCGTGAAAAGCCAAATGAATGGAATTATGCATTACATTTGTATAATTATTAATGTGACTTACCAGCAGCTATCAGGTTTAAGGAAGCTTATTTTACTAAATTAAATTGCATTCATTATAAAAATAAAAATGCACATAAGTAAAACATTAAGGCATTTATTATATTATCTTAAACGGTAATCAGTACTTTATTTCAAGAATTACAATTACAACTGTAAATTGAAGAATTACAATTACAAGAAAATAGTAGATCTTAAAAAAATATTACATTTACTAATTTAAATATTAGATGACATATAGGTACTAAATAAATAAACAATATCGAAGTTTACCAACGGTGGAATTTGGAGAGTTGTCCTCAGTTTTGCGGCTGTTGCCTAAACCATCACTCGGCCACTCCAGTGGTTTATCCTCCTAAGTCCCAAGTGCCTTCTAAAAGAACAAAATGGCGTTCATCATTAAGTCCTGGGTAATAAAATTTTAAAGGTCGTTCAATCACAATGTAAACATTAATTCCATGACGTCAGGACTTAACAATGGTCGCCATTTTTTGTTCTTTAAAACGCCACCTCGGTCTTTCTGACTAAAAATATTTAAAAGGCCCGGGCCTTAGGAGGTTAAGCATCAGCCACTAAAGCTGAGGACGTCGGGTTCAAATTCCACCTATGGCTTTGGTAAGCTTAGTTATTTTTTCTGTGGTATATGGCATCAAATATTTAACTTTATATAGGTACATCGTAGTGTTACTACCTACTTAAAAAAAATAACTTAAAAAATATTTTATAAAATAATTTGAGTTGTTCCACAAAAATTGTAACCGTTATAATGGCGGGACCAGATCCTGAATTCGATCGATTCATATTGCATTATTTATTAGTACTGAATTAGTACTATTTGGTACCTGTTGTAAAAAAAATTGTACCTCTTCAATTTCAAAGTTATATTCAATCCGTCTGGTCCCGCCATTATAACGTTATAATGGTGGGACCAGGTCCTGAATTCTGTCAATTCATATTGCATTATTTAATACTGAATTGATACTATTTGGTACCTTTTGTAAAAAAAAAAGTACCTCTTCCATTTCAAAGTTATATTTGAAATAGTCTGGTCCCGCCATTATAACGTTATAATGGCGGACCCACGTCCTGAATTTTGTCGGTTTATATTGCATTGTTTAGTACTGAATCGGTACTATTTGGTACCTGTTGTAAAAAAAAATAGTACCATTTCAAAATTATATTTCGAATTGTCTGGTCCCGACATTATAACGTTATAATGGCGGGAAATAGTCTGGTTCAAATGGTCTGGCGGAACTAAATTATTCGAAATATAATTTTTGAAATTGAAGAGTTACTCATTTTTTTACAACAGGTACCAAATAGTACCAATTCAGTACTAAATAATGCAATATGAATCGACAGAATTCAGGACCTGGTTCCGCCATTATAACGTTATAATGGCGGGAGCAGACTGATTGAATATAACTTTGAAATTGAAGAGGTACAAATTATTTTACAACGGATCTGGTCCCGCCATTATAATGGTTACCAAAAATTACATTTAGTTTCACACGAGGTATCATTGTTATTAATGTTATTATTAATTACACACGGTACATTTATAAATATTACATTATGTTGTGGAAATAAAGTAATTTTCCATAACTAGCTACGGCGGCTTCGCATGGGCGGAATGCTGCTACTAAATATACTATTGTTCATTAATTAGGCAGCCCCCTATTGAATAATTATCTAATCTGTCTGATTTTGATAAAAACGTCGAGAGGGTTTCGCAGTAACCATAATAATAGCGGGATCAGATCCTGAATTCGATCAATTCATATTGCATTGTTTTACCTTTTGTGAAAAAATAGTACCTCTTCTATTTCTAAGTTATATTCAAAATTATCTGCCATTTTAAAAAGAGAGTACCTATCTTTGAAGTTTCTATTACAGTCAGCATCAGAAGTCACTATACACTCGAGGTGTCCAAAGAGAGGTTAACATTTAAACTTTCAAAAAGTTGTTGACTGTCATAATAGTACTTACTTGTGAGCGCTTAACAAGTCACAAATATCTTAACAGTCGATTTTCATTAATTTCTTAACATACAACAAATCATTGATACCTCAGCTGTTAAAAAACCACTGGTACCTAAGCAGTCAATAAGGCAAATATATCTGAACAAGAAGGAAAAATAGACGTTGTATGGTACAAATATGGTTGAATATTGATTGAAAAATAGCTATACTTATTTTAAGTAACTGTTTTGACAATCATCGAAAGCAGTGCAGTCTTGTCATCAGATACATCTATCTCACATTTTTCTCTTCAATCATTTGACAGGTGCTTCTTAGTCAACTTTAGGATAAATTATTTACTTTTCTCTTTTTACAAGCTTTTAGAATTTAGTTTCAACTTAGTTTTCAGTTCCGTTGTCTATGATCGAATCTTGCAAGTTGAATTTGAACCATTTCCCGATTTTAGATTGAGCTGCTTAAATTTGATGACAATGCAATATTATTATGACAAAGAGCTGATCTGATGGTGGAACTGGAAGGTATAGGAACTTTGTGATGAAACAACCAACCCCCATTGTGTTTGGGTTTCTTAGAATCGTCTCGATATGTGTAAGTTGGTCGTGGGAAGTAAAGCACAGTCAGCGACAATACTTTGTCTTCTTCTTCCAGCTTTTTCGTTACCCCGGCTTCTGCCACGGCCAGAGAGCCTAGGGCCCGCTTTGACAACTAGTCCCAAGATTTGGCGTAGGTGCTAGATTTTTACGAAAGCGACTGCCATTCGACCTTCCAACCCAGAGGGTATACTAAGCCTTATTGGGATTAGTCCGGTTTCCTCACGATGTTCTCCTTCACCGAAAAGCAACTGGTAAATAATGTCAAATGATATTTCGTACATAGGTACGGTACATAAGTTCTGAAAACTCATTGGTACGAGCCGACAGGATTTGAGCCCACGACCTTCGGAATGAAAGCCTTACCGGTGGGCCACCAACGCTCCTCCAGCGAAAAAAGCTTGTATGAAACATTAAATTTTTGAAAATAAAATGTTTTATGTTTGTTATCTGTTTCATTTTATTTTTCTCAAACTTGCAATGAAATATTGACGTTACCTACTGACGTCATATTGATAATTATTAGGTTCGGAATGAATGTGCTCCTGCAACCTTCATTTATTACCTAACAATATGTTATTACAAATATAAGTCATATTTCAATATTCTAAAGAAATGTATCCATTTTGAATAGTTTGCCATAACCTGAGATAGATGTATGCAGTGACAAGTCTGCACTGCTTTCGTGAGTTGTCAGTCAGTCAGACGTCAAAGCAATCCTTGTCGGTTGTCTATTGTTTGCCCGACAATTATTTAACATAATATTCATATGCCCGAATCTAACTTGCCCGAATTTCATTTGCCCGAATGATTTGTTTACCATAAAAATTGTATGACATACTGCTTGTTTACCCGAATATTACCTTCCATAATCATACAATGCCATCCTATTTCTTTTTCATATTATTAAGTGCAATAATATGGTTTAATAGAATATTCAAATGCCAGAAGCAATTGTTGCCATATTAATTGTTGGCCATATATTAAGTGCAATAATATTATTTAATGGAATATTCAAACGCCATCAGTAATTATCAGTTTTTTCAAATAAGTACTAGCTATATTATTAAAAGTTACAAGCGTTTGAAAAAAAGGGCTTCTGGGAACCGGTCGACGAAGCCCCGCTGCGCGGGGCTTCTATTTCTGCTCTAAGGGATGAAAGGTACCTAACGAACCTATCCAGGTTAGGGTGGGGGAACTACAATATTTTCTTTTTTAATGCGGGGGGCTTCGCCCCCCGAGCCCCCCTTTTTTGGTTTTACAAAAATGAGGATGCGTAAACAATGAATTAAAAATACGTAAGTATTTATTAGTCAACGCTTTTAACTCCGCCCTACCCTAGAAACCTAACCAATCCAAGTTGGTTTTGCCCTGGTTTATTACTTGAACATATTTTTGAACCATTAACCTAGCACTGTGTATGCACAAAATTAAGTAGGCTAAACGAGTAGGATGCCATTTAACATTATGACAAATATTCTCGGCTAAAAAATTTAGGACGACGTTATGCGACACCACAGGCACCCAAAATACTAACCTAACCTACTTTTTAATAGCAGTTTCACTTTGTGGAGGGTCACTTGGATGACAAGTTATGTTATGGCATGTAATATTTACGGATTCCGATGATTCTGACAAAAAACATTATGGAAATTGTCTTTTCTGGTAGCTAATTTGGATGACAAACGATGTTGTGGCATGTGATAATTACGGATTTCGATGATTCTGACAAATGACATTATGAAAATTGACTTTATGGGAAACAAAGTTTCTGGCAAATTATTAATATAGTAAACAATAAGTATGGTATAAGATGTTATGAGAAACAATATTATGTGTGTTGAATAGGATGGCAAATAAAATTATGGCAAATGAAATTCTGGCAAATGGGGGTATCCCATCCTTGTCACATATGAATCAAATATTCTTTATAAGTTATAACCAGAGGGCCTATTGTGAACCACGAACGATGTTTTGCCTCTCTCTTTCGCACTTGCAATGTCGAACGTAAGTGTGACAAAGAGGCAAAACTTCGTGCGTAGCTCGCAATAAGCCCTCAGGGCCGCTACTGCGAAATCCGAAATCATCAAATCGAAAGAACTTGTCATGGTCACTCTTATTATACCCTAATTGAAGTGACAGAGAAAGTTCCTTTGCAGCTGTTCAGCGGTAGGTGCCGAAGCTAGCTAGGAAAATGCGTTTGCCATTTGGATTGCAAAAACTGCATTCAACGAACTAATTAATTACAGAATTAGTACATTGTGTACTTAGGGCGGTAAACAAGAAATTGCGAACGAGTGTGAATTCAAGCCCGAGCCGAAGGTGAGGGCTTAATTCTAACACGAGTTCGTAATTCTTGTACCGCCCGTGGCACACACAATGTTTTTCATCACACCTGTGATGCAAAAAAGTAAATAAAACAATATATTTTCACAAAATTACTCTAAAATGGTCTAAATCAGGGATGACTTAATTTCATCATTTTCATAAAAGAAATCTCGGCGCGGCTGCGGCGTGCGCCGGACCCCGCTAGTGCGACGTAATGTTGTATGAAAATCCTTAACGGCATACTATGACGTAATGACGCACCTACGGCCCGCATCACCGCAGCGTATTGGCGCACTTACGGAACAGGTGTGATGAAAAAAAAATTACAGTATTGAAAGTTATTCACATAAAATGTTGGTGCTTAGTTACCATTGAAATAACAACTGCTAAGCAACGGGTGGCACCTTGGCTGCTGACGTATGTGATTGGCAGTGCGTGTAGATATTAATGACAACTGCTTAAATTTGAGTGCTTAGTTACCACTGACTTTGTAACCGTTATTGACATTGTGATTAAATAACCGTGTACGTGTTAAAGAAAAACTGGAATGTTAAGATATATGTGACGAACTGAAAGCGTATGTGAAAATGATAACTTAGATGTTCATATTTTTCTGACGATTTAAGTGTACATGACTTCTTGGACACCTTGCCCGCTCAGGTATATCTGCTGCTGACTGTACCTGTCTTTGAAGTAAGTATACATAATATATATGGACTCATTGCTGTTTTAGCTCTGCAAAGCAAATTAAGATTTGTTCTAAATTTTTTGAAGTCATGCTGCGTCTCCTATTTGAAAAGATCCATTTTAAAAATAAATTTCAAGTGCAATTGGTGGCAACCGTACTTGTGAATAAAGAGATAAAAAATGTAATATAAATATACACAGTTTTTATAGACAAACTTCATTACCATTGACAATGATAAAATTATCACGTAGACATTTTATCTACGGCGACACTGCCACCAAGTGGATGCTGCAAACTAGGCGGGGACGAGGCAGGCCCAGGCGGAGATGGCAGGACGACCTGGACGCCTTGGCCAACAATTGGCCAGACTTGGCACCGAACCGGGAGCTGTGGAGATCTGAGGGAGAGACATTTGCCCAGCATTGGGACACGTCTACAGACTAGGAAAAAAAATCTATCCTGTTTTTGCTCAGGATCAAAAGCTTGTATAGACCCAAAAAAAAGGTTTCGTCTAGAAAAGCCGCAAATCGAGATTTAAAATCCCCACACAATTTGTATGGATGTTAAAATAGTACATTTCGACACAAGTGCGAAAAACATGAAATTCGAAACGAGTGGCGATGTTTTGAAACACGACCGATCGATATGGGAGTGTTTTAAATCGACACGAGTTACGAATTTCGTTTTTGCACGTGTCTCCTACGACGTTTTTTTTAGTACAGATGGCCCTCCGAAGTTTTGGACCTGACGTAAAATGACCCACTAAAATACACCATACACCAAAAAATACACCATCGGTACTAATAAATATTTTTTCACGCTTAATTTTTTTGTTAATCGATTCCATTCGTATCCAGTACCAATAGTTTCTTAGGGGTCAACTTATAGCAATGTATAAAAAAGCCAAAATTTCAAGAAAACTGTTTTCATAGTTAAATTTACTATGGAAAGAGTGAAAGTTTAATTACATCATAATCATCATATCGACGGTGGAAAGGAGAAACCCTTTAAGCGACATTTTGGTCAAAAATGAGTTTTATATATCGACGGAACCGGCTTTTTTTTCTGCGTCGTTTAAGCCAAGTAATACTGAGATCTGACGACTTCAATGTCGCTTAAGGTACAATGAAATAATGGTCAAATTTAAAGACAGGGATGTTAAGCGACGCAATTATTGACTAAAATTTAGACAGTGTCACTTAAGCATACATATTTATGTACATAGTCGCTTAAGTTTTTTTTTTCAAGTGCTACTGTTGTCGGTTAATTGCATGTCATACAAATTACCTTGCCCTGTAAGCGACACTTTTCTGACTAAAATAATTTTATTTATAAACCGTAGGGTCGCTTAAAGGCTCGTTTCGGAGAATTCTTAGGTCAATATCAATTAAGCGACATTTATTTCAGAAGGTTCCAAGTTTATTGAAATAACGTTATTACTATTTCATAGATATGACAATTTAACAAAGTACGTTCAAAGAACACAAGTCTCTAAAGCGGCCACAGAAAGTGATACGATTTTTTTTCCTAAAAATAAAACTTTAAAACGCTCTCGTGGACAATTACCAAAATGTCGCTTAACAGGTTTCTCCTTTCCACCGTCGATATGTCACGATAATTATACCTCCTATGCTAAATGACAATAATACTGTGTGGAAACATTAGCTACATTCATTATCTCGATTTGCGGCTTTTCTAGCCGAAAAATTTTTTTTGGTGTCATACAAGCTTTTGATCCTGAACAGAAACAGGATCGATTGGCATCAAAAAAAGGTTGTTAAAAAGGACAATTTTCTCGGAACCCGTATGATTTTCCCAAAATCAGTAAACGCCAATTTTCACTAATTTAAAATCGAGGAAGGGCGTATAAGACCATTTTCGCATAGCTACTCTGGATCTGGTAGCTGCCCTCACTGACCCAAAAATAATTTTTAACCTGTCTATATATTACCTAAAAAAGAATACTTATACTTGCAAATGAAAATATTAGGGGTTTATATACCTACCATTTGCGGGTTGTAACTCACATACCTTATTTTCTTTCTTGGTATAAACGACGTCAGTGTTCGTTTATTTCTTTTGTTCCCCACTTGAACAAAGCTGAAAACTTAGGAAAAAAAGTGTTAAAAAAATCATAAGAAATTAGATTTCACTCAAGAAAGACCAACCGACCTAACGAAATAATGGTAAAGGGTCATTCCAGGTGAAATCAACAAATCGAGTGTGCTGCATGGTTTCCGATTTGAATGAAAAAAATTGAGGATATATTTCATGGTGGCAGAAGTGTTGAACCACCACCAGTTTTCTTTTTATCTTTTAGTTTCCAAGTTTTGCCCGTGCAAAATTCAGAGTCGGGTCAAATTTCTAATTGTGGAAAACAGACATAACTTTTTTTCTATAAAAGGTAACGAAATAATTATTACTTTGTCATTATATTTTCAATTGGTTCTTGAGCCAACCCTGGTGCATATCAAATATAATTTTATTCTAAAAATGAAGTACTTGCTGTGTTCATTTTGTAAAATAAATATAAATGTGTTAGAGCAACTACTTGTAATAGAAAAATATAAATGAAAATTGAGACTTTCGAAAATGCTCATGTTTGACTCTAAAAAAATCAATGTGGAAGATAAAATATTTTCTTTATTTTAATCATAAATTATAGATGACATCTTCTTTAATTAGATTTCGAAAAAAAAAATATTTTGCCTATTTTCCGAAATACGAATTTTTAAAATGCTCATCTAGTGCATTTTTTCTCTTGTTATATTTATGCAGATTAAAATATAACTATGACCTTAATCTTTTAAATGCCTATGAATTCAATGAGAAAATATTGAATTAAATCCAGGCGATTGCAATTGACTGTATACACCGTGCCCGTTAATGAACCCAAAAAAATTTAACCACGTATTTCTAACTGCATTTAGAAAATATAATGACAAAGTAATAATTATTTCGTTACCTCGTATCGAAAAAAAGTTAGATCTGATTTTGTACAAGCAGGAATTTGAACCCACTCTTAACTTTGAATGGGCAAAACTTGGAAATTAAAAGATTAAAAAGAAAACTGGTGGTGGTTCAGCACTTCTGCTACTATGAAGACCTACCTCAATTTTAATCATTCATATCAGAAACCTCCTCCTGTTCCTCGCTATAGTGAGGGGAAAAGTTTTGTGCTACACACGAGTGCAAATGTATTTTACTTCTCGTAAGTTAAAACACTTGCTTCGCTCAAGTTTCTGTTTTAAAACCACTCGCTTCGCTCGTGATTCAACTATGGAATCCTTTCGCTTGCTCGTGTTTCAATTTCATGCTCGCGGGTAAAATACAACTTTGCACCCTTGTACAACAAATAACTAGTTCTTTATAGAAGATTGATGATGAGCAGCAGCAGCACAGCATCGTCACAGTGGACAAATTACTGCGATCGCCAACCCTTTTGCCCAGCGTGGCTATTATGGGCATTTACCTCCTAATGTCCAATACGCATAGTTAATAGGATCACCTTATATATTTTTCTATCAATTTATCGGCCTGATTAATATGTACACCAATTAGAGGTGTGCGCCACGCCGGCGCGGCGGCGCCGCGCCGCGGGACCCACGCCGCCGCCGCCGCCGACGTTTTCAAACCTCACGCCGCGACCAAAAAATTGCGGAATAAAATCATTTAAATTACGCATATTTTAAGGACAAACGGGTCTAAATCGCGTAAACTTACGTTTAATTATATCCTGACGTTTCGGGCATGACGTTACACCCGTGGTCGCAGGCAGACTGGCGAGAGAATGTATCAACACCTTCGAGCTGCGCGGGTTTTTCGAACTACCCGCACTTGATCTTGATTATTCACTTCTAGGCGGCTAGGGTTGTCACTACACACAACACTCACAACATCCAATGGCTTTAAAATGGATGTTTCACCACGCTTACATTTGTAAACGGGATTCCACGCGGACGAGAGTTCTTGCCCCTCATTTTGATTAAAATTCAGATGTTTCTTAATTTCAATAGCTTCACGTACTTTTCGGCTATGATGTATACGCTTGGTCGAGAGGACTTTCGGGTTATGGAGCTCAATCCAGTGGTTAGGTCCGGACTCCAACAAATGCTCGGCCACAGCAGACTTATTCGTTTGACGCGTTTTAACAGCCGTGATATGTTCCTTGACCCTTTCCGCTATGGTGCGTTTGGTTTCCCCAATATAGGAACTACCACAGCTACAATCGATTTTATAAACGCCCGGTGTCTAGTAAGGTAAAACATCCTTAGGCGACCTTAGATGCCCTGCCACCTTTGATAACGGCATGTAAACGGTTGGTATGGAATACTTATTCAAAAGCGTACCTATTTTGTCCGTTACACCCCTGACATAAGGCAAAAATGCTGGTCGCCTTGCAACATCTGGATGTTTCTTCCTCGGTGTTCGTCTGGGTTGCCGTCTGTTCATTATGTAGCCATTTCTCTCACGTCATGCCCGAAACGTCAGGATATAATTCAACGTAAGTTTACGCGATTAAGACCCGTTTGTCTTTAAAATATAAGTGATAATCGTGAAAGTTTAAATCAATATATTTAAATTACGCGCCACGCTGATCAAATTGACATTAAACAATAATATGCTTGCGAATATCGACAACCGGTTCCCTCTGACCGAAAAGATTGTATGCGCAGCACTTCTGGATTGCAGATTTTCAGGCCTAAAGAAGATTGATACGTACCTACGAAAAAAACACACTACTCTGGCAGAATTATTCCCAATTGTACAGATTTATTTTACAGAATTCCAAGTCTACACATTCCCAATACTACAGATTTACAAACCTACAGAATCCCAATACTTTAATATTCCCATATTACGGTTTCCCGTGTCTACAGAATTTCAATATTACTGATTCCTAACTCTACAGATTAGCATGCCTACAAATTCCTATGCCTACAGATTCCATATTCTCTAGATTTCATGTCTACTGATTCCCAACTGTAATGCTTTTTTCAACACACTTGCTCGTAAGTCGTAACGTAAGTCTTATTGAACCGCTTTTAGGCTTATTATCGTAGGTATTATTAGCTTTGTGTTTGTTCATTGTATTATATTCTTCACATCGTCGATCCCACAATGTCTGAAGACAAAAGTTGGACACTGATGGTACGGCCGGTCCACAAGTTCAAGGTCGCTCAGCGAGCTATGGTAACTCGGCGTCTCTTTGCGAGATCGAATCAGAAATTAGGGTATCTGGCAGAGAACCAAAGTGATCAAACATAGCCCACCATTTTAGCAAGCTGAAGTGGCAGTGGGCTTGCCATATTAGCCGTAGAATCGACAACTGTTGGGGTAAATGATTCGAGTTCTTGAGTGGAGACCGCGTCTCGGCAAGCGCAGTGTTGTCCTCAGGCAAGGTGGAGCGACGATTTGCGAAGGATGGCTGGCAGGAGCTGGATGCGAGCAGCCAAAGATCGAAAACTGTGTGAAGTTGGGGAGGCGTATGTCCAGCAGTGGACTGCGATAGACTGATGATGATGATGGACGTTTTTTCGTTATCTACGTTAGGCCACCATAGGAGGTTTAATGACTGTCTATTAACGGATTCTATTAATTTAAGTGTTTGCTATGGACGATTTTTGTGCTTCTTGAATAAGACATTTTTAGAGGAAAAAGGAGATGTCAGATTTTTTTAAAATTGGCATATGATAAAATTTGCTGCCGCTTTGCACGGCTTAGAAATAGACAACTGCAGCTTCCTATCTGTAGTAGGTACTTTAAATCTGCAGTGGGAATTCGTATTGGGAACCTGTAGTATTGGGAATCTGTACTGTTGGGTTGTTGGGTATTTGTAGCATTCGAAATCCGTATTATTGGTTATTGGGAATGTATATAATCGGGAATGCATAGTATTGACAATATCTGTAGTATTATCTCTTATCTGTAGTATTGGGAACCTGTACAATTGGGAATGTGTGGTATTGGGAATCTGTAGATGTGTAGACAAAAAGTCACGACTCGACCCAGTGCGAGTTAATAAAATAATTTTCGTACACGATAATTATGACAATTGCCGCATGAAATGCAATCTATAACTTTGATTCGTATTTATTTTTTAAATAATAAACTTGTCCTAAACTATATCTAGGTTTTTAATACCTCGAATCCATACGAACACACAGGTGAACAATGTGACCTTGACGCCGGCGTGGCGCCGCCACGCCGGCAAAATTTTGCGGCGCGCCGCCGCCGATGATTTCTATGCCGGCGCACACCTCTAACACCAATACCATACCAAGTTGCAAATTTCTAATTCTAACGGTCACTCAGTTATGCTGCGGACAGACAGATAGACAGACAGACAGACAGACGGACGTAGCGAAACTATAAGGGTTCTTAGTTTACTACGGAACCCTAAAATCTCGTGTCGATTTAAAACACTCCTTTCAGTCGTGTTTTATTTTATCGCCAACCTTTACTTTTTTCACAGTTGTATCGTAATGTCATCATCATCATCCATCATCATCATCATATCAGCCAAAAGACGTCCACTGCTGAACATAGGCCTCTCCCAAAGATTGCCACAATGACCGATCCTGCGTCACCCGCATCCAGCGGACCCTGGGGCAAGAAAACCTAGCGGTTAATTCCGAAAACGTTAACTTACAAAAAAACTCTATTTTTTTAACCGATTTTTTTTATAGACCTATACAACAATACCCCATACTATAAGATTACAGTAAAATAAAAAAACATCCCGACTTTACTTATAGGGGAGGTGCTCGAATATTTTTTAATATATTTTATTCTACCTCTTTTTCGGTGTGACTGATATGGAGGTATACGTGTACCAAATTGCAAATTTCTTATACTAACGGCCTATGAGCTATGCTGCGGACAGACAGACGGAGAGACGGACAGACGGACATGGCGAAACTATAAGGGTTCCTCGTTTACCACGTAACCCTAAAAAGGTTGGAATTAATTTTAGGTCTATATCGGGTGGCATAATTTTTTTATGTCGAAAAATTTGTCGCATACCAACTTCAAGCCGAAAAATGAATGGCCTAAATTGTAGCACATAGGTATTTTGTCGTGTTTTGCCGAAATTGTTGATCCTAACTTGGTTGTTCCTAAATATCGTTTGTCCTAATGATTTTCGTGTCTAATGTGTATGTATCGAATAATAATTGTGCATAATTGTGATGGTCCTACTATTTAATGTACTAAAACTAACTACTTTTAACAAACGACCTTTAAAAAAATATTTTCCTTAAACTTAACCCTCCCTTAAACCACCCAACCCTGTTGACCAAAGAATTTTAGTCATCATACCTAGGAACCGGTCGACAAAGCCCCGCTGCGCGGGACTTCTATTTCTGATCTAAGGGATAAAAGGTACCTAACGAACCTATCCAGGTTAGAGTAGGGGAGGTACGGATTCATTATTTTCTAATACAGGAGGGCTTCGCCCCCGAGCCCCTCTTGTGGGGCGCTTCGCTCCCCTATCGCCCCTTTTTCGGGTTTCCAAATAATTCGGGTTTGTAAATAATTGATTAAAAATACTTAAGTATTTTATAGACTACGCCTTTCTCTCCGCCTTTCCTAGAAACCTAACCATTCCAAGTCGGTTTTACCCTGCCTTATTGAACTTGAACATTATTTTAAACCATTCACCATATTGTTAATATACTTTTTTCAATGAAATTTCGGACATAACAATTGTAGGTTCGGACATAACAACAAGCTTTAGGTAATTCGATGATCGAGTAATCAATATTAGGATAAATATAGTGTAGGTGTTTTAAATGTGTATGCGCAAAATAAAGTAGGCTAAACGAGTAGTATGCCATTTAACACTATGCTAAACATTCTCAGCCAAAAAATTTTAGGACAATCGACGTTATGCGACACGTCAGGCACCCCTTAATCTTATCTTAAAAATATACTCTTCAGACAAAGTTTCGGTTTAAAGACATTTTTTTTGTACACTTGTTTGACGGTGAGCACTGTCACCGGCGTCAAAAGTGTTAAGGAATAAATATTTAAAAAAAAAACGCTGAAATCGATTTGTCTTATTTTTTTATCAGCAGTTGGAATACGACGTATCAAGTCGCTATCTTTCAAATCACACTATTTCCATACAAACTTTCAACTACCTTTTAACCACTTTAGGGTTTAAATTTTATAAAATGGTTTCTCATTTTGTATACAAATAATTATACAGGGTGGAAAGGGACGACGTTTCTTCCCGCTACCGACCGAGTCTATCAACCATTAGGATGAACTTTCAGTATAGTACCAAAATAGAAATATCTTTAAAAAGTCAATTTTCCATGTACGTTTTCGATGTTGGTCCCATACAGAAATTTCATCGTAATGGTTGGTAGACTCGGTCGGTAGCGGGAAGGAACGTCGTCCCTTTCCACCCTGTATAAGTAACCTTCTGTAAAGATGCCATCTTTCTAGCCCTAGTAATTTACACTAAATTTATTGTCTACCTTAGTCTCCTTAAACAAAATCTACACCCCTACTTAACCCTCTCAATCATTAAATTTCCCTGCACTCTGATATATTATCGCTTTTTTCGTATTTTACTTAGTAAATCTCTTACAATGTTTTAGGTCTCCAATCGTAACTTTGCATCCCCTTGTTATAAAAATACTTTTATAGGAATTATCATAGCTTTAAGTTAAACTTCAACCCAATAAAAATTGTAATCCCCTTTTAACCTTTAAGAAATGATTAAATTAAATTTCTTGTACTCTTGTAAAATACCTTATTAATACTAAAGTTTCAAGTTCCTACATTAAAATAAATTTGGATCCCACCTTTGCACTCTTATCTTACCAGAAAAAACAGCTCATACATGAAGTTTGACATTGTCATTCAAATGAACAATAAATTGAGTCTCTAATTTGTTTACATTTATTTTTACCTACGTATAAAATACGCAATGGAATGTCGAATTTACAAGAATGTGTTTGTCATTTACCATTTTTGGAGGTTGCCTACGTCACATAAACGTGTACGAGTATTTGCTCGTGCTATAATCAAAACATAGTACCTACCGAAAAAAAGCAACATTATTATTAGGTACTTTGTTTGTGCAATATGCAATGCAAAACGGAAGTTACCTCTTACCTACATGTATCCTAGGTACCTAATGTAGGCACGAGGTTAACTAAAAACATTAAAATGTATGCAAGGTACCTACGTAATTTTTGCGTTACTATTAAGAACAGGAATTTCCTCGGTTCACCAAGGAACAGTTCATGACAGCCTTCGTTACTCTTGTGCCACTGACGACGACGACTGCGACTCGTCTGGTGACGTGATATGATTAAATCTTGTTAGCCACATTGTAATCCACACTCCTTTTTTTTACTTTAGAACAACCTGTATAATATGAGCAGCTCCTGGGGTAATAAAACACTGGCCAAGAGCATGTCGGCTTATGCTAGGGTTCCGTAGTTTTCGTATATCTCTGAAAATATTGACTTTAGAATAAAACTTCGTTTGAAAATCTCTTATTTTTTTCAAAGACCTCTTCAACGATATTGCACACTATAGGATTACAGCAAATAAAAAAAACATTCACACTTCACCAGGTTAGGCACTTGAAAAATTTTTTTTTCTATTTTTTAGTTTACCACTTTGTCGGCATAATTAATATTATGTATATCTGTACCAAATTGCAGATATCTAGTACTAACGGCCACTGTGCTATGCTGCGGAATGACAGACGGACAGAGCAAAACTATAAGGGTTCCTAGTGTACTACGGAACCCTAAAAAGGTACATTAGTATGAAACCTCTTTTAAAGAGTAGCTTACATAAATACTCTACATTTATCAGTTCCCTTAATTCCTTAAGGGTTAAGGAACCTACCATCTAAACTGTTCTTTGTCCAGAACTTGCTCCATAACATACACAATCAATCAGAAATATCTGCCAAAAGTGAAACACGTGTCGTTAAGGAGTTCCGTTCTGGTCTTTATCAGCAGTTCCACCTACTTACATTAAAACGCATAAATGAAAATGCTTGATGTTTAAATGATAATACAGAATCCTAAGGTTCCTAAGGAAACACCCCATCAGAACTGGTAATTGACAATAACTTACACGACCATCTTCATTGCTTAAAATGCATAACCAGTTACATACATACAAAACACCAAAGTGATCCGAAGTTCCGTTCTAGCCTTCATCGGCAGTTCCACTTCCCTAAGTAAGGAAGTATCACTTTTTGAAGAAAAATGGATTATTGGTTGATAAATCTCAAAACGGTTTTTTGTGTGCTTATAATATGAGAAATTCCATGGATTACATCATCACCTTTTGACAGACAGACGAACAAGAAAGTAATCCTGTAAGAGTTTCCGTTTTTTCATTGTGGTACGGAACCATAAAAATGAATTGAAACTAGACAAAGGCCACTCCTATTACTTATGCGTGTGGATGCATTAGGAGGTAAATGTAAATCGCCACTTCAATCCCTTTTTCGACTCTTGTGACACCCGCGGGAAGAATTGGGGTGGTGACAAATGTATTCTTACTGCCGTCACCACACGATATTTGTGTACACAAACTATATATCAGTAAATACTTCTTACTTATACTATAAAAATGTAAAGATTACTTACTCACTCTTTGCGTCCTGCTTATAGACTCTGAAACAACCAGTAATATGTCAAATGTTTATCTACCAAAAGAAACATCTCAGAAGATGAGAGAAATTGTCTCAGTTCAGTGGATAAAAATCTAAATGGTACATACTCGTACACTATACTATAAACGACTGTATTATTAAAACTCTAAATGTCATACGAATAAAAATTTAACTGAGGGATCGGAACCGGTGTTTACACTCACCACATTATTGTAAGATTTATTTTATTATATTTCAAGTATAATCAACAAGAAGAAAAAATATAGTAATACGTAATACATAGTTTCTTTGAAACCGTAATGACATCCGTTGTTTTTTTTCGTTGCTTAGCAACCACGGTCGTAATTGTGCCTATAGGGCGGGCGGCTGGATTTAAACAATCGCAAATAGGTGAATAGTGGTACTCGCTTTATATATCGTATATAAATAAAGCGTTTTTACTAAACTTCTCAAAAATAATATAAACACTACAAGCTTACTCCATTCCACGGATACATATTAATACCATAGGTACAAATAATTCTCCAATTGAAAAACAAAACTAACTAAAATAACAAATACGTCATCGAAATAAAGCTCGTATCTCAGTTCTGATTCAATACTGACATACGAGGTTGCTAAGAGTAGTGACAGTTTTGGCTAGCAGATATATATACAAAAGTGAAAAATTTATATCCAGCTGTGGCCATAAATTCATGCATATTATTGATATTATCTAATATTCAAATCGTATAATAACAAGAATAAAGAAAATACGAATAAATAACTAGGAATGTATTGAAATTTACGAATTGAAACTAGTAGGTAGGTACCTTTTGTGTCCGTATTGATAGAGTCCTGTGCCACTCAGCGAATCCTTCAGTATTTAAGTATTTATCAGTAAAGCGTACGTGCCATTTCTGGAAAGAGAATATAACTATAATATATAAATAAATCATTGTAGTTTCAAACCAAAAACCAATAAGTTACGTTTCCGAACTTATTTATGTGCAGTTCAGCTTATTTTGTGTGCCGTAGCCGCAGTTTCCATGATACGACTGCCGGTCAGACATCAAAATCTAAAGCTGAGCTTAAAGTTTATGTACTTTGTAGTTCGCGAGGATATGGTTTTTACTGTTATACTATAACTTATTTGAATAAATAAAAAATAAGACGCATAATATTTTCTTCGGTTACCGCGAGGATTACACATGAAATAAAACTATGAAAACAGTCATCCGCAGACCACGAACCCTGTAAAGTGTTCGAAACGTCCGAAAGATATTAAAATTAGTTAATATACGCGAGTTTATCAGTTTTCATATTTTTATTTCAAAAATAATTTACTTTCCATATTGAATGTACTGAGAAGATGCGGTATATACTTTCTTACCAAGAAATCGCGGCCGCAGAAATTGCGGTGGCGATGAGCACAGATTTTATTCCACTAATCAACCATTAATTAAAGACTCGTATCACTTTGAATATGTATACCTACTAATATAATTATATAACAAACATATTCTATCTTTCTTATTATTATTATAACTAAATTGACATCCTATCGTTTTGACTTCTAGCCGTCACATGTGTTTTCAAATGACGTATTTTGTTGCCAGAGTATAGAAAATAAACTCCATTACAGCAAATCGTATCCGTAAACTTTTTTCATTTTTAATCGTTTTTGCGAATGTAACTTATACGTGTTAGGTAGTATTGAGTTTTATTTAGAATCAGTTGTTATAGTTTTCTTGTGTTCCGTCATAAAAATAACAAGAAACTTAAATAAATGATGGGGTTCGAAAGAATTTCTTCCTTCTGATTTTCCCTACTTATTTAAAGATACTTTGAGTACTGGCATCCCTTGACGTATATGTATATGATTTTATGTCATTTTGAATGTCAAAAAGAGCTGTCAACGGGAGCGATTTGGCGTGCGTCCGACCTCGAGGAGGCGCTCGCGCCATCTGAGTCAAAGGAGAATTTTGACTCGTGTCGCCATTTGTATGGAGAATATACGCAATTTTAAATTAAGGATTAAATTTCTTCGTTGTCTTTATGAGGAAAAATATGAATATGCCCTGATGCACTAATTCAGTTATCTGGCTTTTAAATTAACATGAATATTTTATGCCTGTTAAAGAAAAATATGCATTGCTTCGTGTTCGAAAAATATGCAATTTTTTGATTTTTCGGTACATTTAGAGCCGATTTCTAGGAAATCCATGTAAATATAAAATATAATATCAATTAGAGCCTCTGCATGGGTTCTTTCTGAATAAGTTCATGTAAGAAACATGTTTGTAGAGTAATATTTACTTAACAAATTCTTTGTTCGAAAATAGGTCTAAAACGACAAAATCGGGAATCCGACCCTTAATTATTAAGAAATAAAAACTTTAAGCTGGATCTCATTTAACCATGTTGTTTCATTTAAATGATATCCGTATAGTATCTTAACTTAATCCAGTTCGTTAAAAATAATATTTTGTTAAAGAAACAATAGTCATTTACTCTAAATATCTTTATCACGAAATAGGGGCCGCAAGTTCACGAAATTAGGAGCAGCGCCGAATTTTATCACGCAATAGGCAGCAAATAAGACGTTCACAATTAAATTAATATATAAAAAAGTTTAAGCAAAATCTATAAAATGTATGCATAAACTAACTGTCAAAGAATCAATATAACATATTCAAAAGCTTTTGTAGTGGTATCTCGCTAAGATTTTTATTTAAAAATGCACAAAGTCTCGAGACCCTTAACATACCGTAATAGGGGACATTTACCTTATCTAAATTATTTTAAAACTATTAAAATATAATATTTGTATGTAAAGTTGTTTCGATTAAGACTTGAGAATTTACAATTTGATATTTAAATAATTTCTCATACTGTGAACTTATTACTAAGTTAAGAAACTTTAGTACTTAATTATTGCTGTGAGCTTAAGTTTCATTCAATAATTGTAACTAAGCAAACCTAGGTTTCTAACAAAGTTAGTATCTAATAGATTTAAATAATTTTATCCTCCCTCCCGTCAAGCTGGTAAATTAATGAAATTACTCCATTAATTATAATTAATCTACACATTTAACACGATGATTATAAAAAGAAACTTGAAACCGCACGAAACCGCAAAACATATAAGTAAAATTTTAATGACCTGTTATTTTTCCGCTTCAAGTTTAGGAATAGTATAGCTAAAATAATTATTTTTAGTTCAGATGGTGCCTTTTTTAGGCTCTAGTGCGAGAAATGTGTCATTTTACGTCAGGTCCAAAACTTCCGAAGTTTTGGACCTGACGTAAAATGACACATTATCGGCATTAAAAAACGTCGTACGAGACACGTGCAAAAACTCCTTATCGGCCGTGTTTTAAAACATCGCCACTCGTTTCGAATTTCATGTTTTTCGCACTTGTGTCGTAATGTACTATAACAAGCTACCCTGGAAGTAGGTTCCTACTTATTTCATATGTTATTTTCAGATCTATGTAGAGGAATAAATTATGAACAAAGATGTAAAATCCTCACGATTGTGGTTGAAAATAATGAATCTTCTAAGCTTGTACCTATTTAAATGTTGGCATCTATTTGTTATTTGCTTTCTTCTATGTATTTAGTGTTCGGATTTCGTAAGAATGATTAGCAAGCGCGATATAGATAACGAATAATAAATTACTTTATTGTCATCACCAAGAACTGATAATAAGATTATTCGAATAATTTAGAACTGCTGCGTGGTGACGGCGGTAAAATGATATATTTGTCACCACGCCGTTTTCCCGTTGTAAGAGTCGACTAAGGATCTGAAGTATCACTGACGTTCATTTATTTATTAGGTACATATTGATGATGGGCAGCAGCATCATCTTAGTGGACTACTACTCAGATGAAAAACAGCTTTGTCTCATTCATTTCGGTAAGCATTGTGTCGCATTGATTAGAAAGAGTGCTTTTGAATTTATTTTTATCAGATGAGAGTCTAACGAAAACTCGTTTTATTCGTTCTTTGGAAACTTTATAAATATGATTCGCAATTTGAGCCCAAAGTATGCTTGCAAAAATAACAACATACACCATTACGAGTATAACAATTTGTGAAGAACTTATGTTATAACAATCCAAGAGGGCGAGAGACCCTCTCGAATTGTTGAAAACTTTCAAAAGTTTCAGTATAAAACTTACAAATATCATTACAGAAATACAGGATTAATGAAGAATAAAAATACATTGGTGGAATTTGGGTCCAAATGGCAGTGATAGCCAATGAGGCAAAATAGACGATCAAATACGAGTAAATACAGAAAGCGAAATTGGCCGTATAACGTCTAGTGTTCTGTGGACAATAGGTCAGGTTTACGGCCAAATTAACCATTGGGCAGAGTGACCTGTTACCGCACGTTCAGCGATTTCATTTAATTCATTTAAAGTTAGTTTTAGTATTAGTTAAGTTTTATTTCATTATAACTTTGTACAATTTTATGCGTAAGACTGTCAAGCGGGCAAACAGTCGAACATTATTGGCCGAGCCGTTTTTGAATAACTACGGAACCCTACACTGAACATGGCCCAACTTGCTCTTTGGCCGGTTTTTAACCTGAAATGGGCCTATACCAGGATATCTCAACCCACATTCTTACTCAAAAGTTATTATTTCCCTTGGCATAACCATTTATAATCAAGTACATAAATAGCAGATTACGTCTAAGAACGCTTTTAAACGTTAGAAAGTTGATCATTAGATTTGAAAGTAAGGATGAATGGGCCATGTACAGAGACTTCTTTATAGAGGAATATATAAGAATTGTAAGTTATTTAAGCCTGGCCTACTACTGCGAAAATCGAAATTCGTAAATTTCGGGGATTTTTCTCTGTCACTCCAACGAAGGCGTCAATAGAGTAAGAGAGACAAATCGTAGATCCGCTGATTCCACACTAATAAATCACTTTGTGTGCCGAGAGCACTGTGACTTGTCATTAGAGCCGCTCTAGGAAATAAAATAGGATTATACTGAGATTGCGAACGGCGGGGATTTTATGGACTTTTCCCGCACAGGGATAATCTGCGTATGATTGCAATTATAATGAATGCTGACGAAGTTACACAATGCATTCCAGGCTTGTTCCATTACAAAGTCTGTAACTATCTTGGTTTGAATTATCTTTCATTCTTGAAATTTTGTTCCCATACAATAACGTGATTTTTTATGATAAATTGATTATCAATTTGGAACCCTTTGTGTGCGCATCATTATTAAGAGTAGGGTGCTTAGCCAAGATGCCAAGCGCTAGCGTTTAGTAGCGTAACGTAGTTTTCCCTCTCTGTCACTCTTTCATATTAGTGCGACAAAAACAGTTAGCTGCGATTAACGATGAAGCGCTAGCGATTGGCAACTTGGCTAAGCACCCAGGTATCTCATTGCAAGAATGACGAACAAACGGACGTGATGGATTTCGACAGTCGTATCGATTCTATAAACATGAATCGCGCAGGTGGCAAAAAAATGTAAATCGGTTTCGATCTGCGAGATATATTACCGGCAATCGGACAACGGATTGATGCCGCCTGTCGACTGACGAGTGCTCGGACAGAGTTGGCCACAGAATACAAAATATGAAGAGAGTAGGTATTTCGAAATAGCTGCAAATACCAGATATCTGCACAAATCAGGTTTGGACATAACCAATTTATTTATCATGATAATCAAATTAATTATCGAATAACATAATACATGCACATAGATGGTATTTGCAGTAATAGAACGATTTATTCCGTATGCCAAAAGAAAACGAATAAAAATTAACAAATAGGTACCTATTAAAATATTTATCAAACGGGTAACTCACGTAATTTAAGTCGATAATTGCTCGACATGTTTCGATCGATTAAGAGGATCCTCATCAAGCGGGTACTCGCGACCAAAGCCCGTGTACTGCGGGCTTGCGCTCTGCTAAAGCGGGTGCTGGTCAAGATCACCAACTTTCGAGGTGGGAATCGAACCCACGTACCCCTTCGCGGCTGATTCTTGAACCGTTCGGCCACTAGGTCTTCAAAATCACACATCAAAAACACAAATCAAAATATTTAGTAATAAAATAAATTATTTGATTTGAGTTTCACAAAACATTTCTTTAAATCTGTATTCATTAAGATTAGTCAAGTCGAATTTGTACATTCTGTAACAATATTTAGTCATGTCCTGGCATGGATGTTGCCCGCTGAAAAATTTGCCACATTACAGCGGTTGTGAAAAATGGCTTTCAAAGCAAGCGGGCCCGTATTGTTTATCAAATCGTATTTAGAACATATTTCATAGACGTTACTTTAGGACGAAAACATGGTTCATATTTTTAAGAATAAAAATGAAAAATGACTTGCAAAAGCCAAGTAGCCTACAATTTTCTAATTATCCTAGGTATTTTTTTTGTGGTGACGGCAATAAGAATACTTTTCATCACACTTGCTGTCTAAGCTCGCCATTGCTTGCGCGCGTAGCGGGAGTAATAGAAAAGTGAAATTCCCTAGGGAGTAATAGAAATGTCAGTACGTCATTTAATAATATGATGTCTTAAAACTTATTTTTTGGTTGGCAAGTGTGATGAAAAACATTGTATGCATCACGGTCGGTAAGCGGAATACTAACTCGAGTCATAAAAGCCCTCCGCCTGATGGCGTCGGGCTTCTAACACTCTCGTTAGTAATTCCGTACTTACCTCCCTTGATGCACAATGTACTATTTGTCACCACCCCAACTCCTCCTGCGGGTGTCGTAAAAGTCGACTAAGGGATTGAAGTGTCACTGACCATTATTTGATAAAAGATTGATGATGGGATGATGGCTGAATGAAGGTATTTAACCTTTACAGCCTATTTCACATGACGAAGGGGGCTGGCATGATATAGAATTCAACTTTAGAATGCTGGCCGTCTCTGTCATGTACGGCAAGCATTCTAAAGTTGAAAGTCGACAGGCTTCATGTGAAGATCTATAATTGTATTGATATAATAAAATAAAGAAAAGATTAATATAAAAGTACTATCGAGGAAGCCCTATTGTTTGATTGTATGCTGAAGTCGTCCCAGAGTACCTATTTAAAATTTGTCTTTTGAGGGGTATTTCTAATATAATGTTCAAGGGCTACGCCTTATGTGTATGAAATTTGAGATCATATTGTTTTCGTTGTCTGCTATCTAAAGGTGCATTCAGACCAAACGAGCATTCGCTATTCTATCCCCCACTCTACGAAATCAACGAATCACGTTTTGTGTAACGATCGAATTTCGTAGAGTAGGGGGTTAGAGTAGCTCCTTTGGTCTGAATGCACCTTAACTGTGAATTAAACCATTTGAACCTAGATGTTTAATTAGATTAAAATATAATACGCTTACACAAACACTTTGAAGCATTATTTGTTAAGTGCAAACATATATGTTTAGTGTAATAAATTTACTTTTAATCGGTGCGCTATTAGGTACCATTATTTAATATTTGACGTGGGTTTGAAAGGCCCATGCAAAAATATTTTACGTAAGATCGTTTTAAATGCTATAAATTTCAAATAAATATTTATGATATTATTTTATTAGTCGGTGAAAATTGGTTACAAAATATTGATATTTGATATATGCAAAGTTAATTGGCTATTAATATTCAGTTACAAAAATAATATAATTTAGGTATAAACACCAACGAAGGTGTCACAGATACTGTAGGTTTACGGTTTGCAATGTTTTTGCGGTAACAGCTCGAGGCTATTTGATAGATGATGAAGTGTCCTATGGACTTGCCAGAACCTCGTAAGTTCTAACGTGAGGTCGTTTGTTCTTATCACACAAATTAATAGATTCTTAAGCATTGGTTCATTAGTCATGACTCATGAGACTTATGAGTGCTTTAACATAACAGAAAAATGAACGTATTGTGAAAACACAAATCAAATTATTTATTAAGTAAATATTTTGATTTGTACTTTTCATTTTTCCCCAGTAGTCGCACTACTTAATACTATATAAATTATAAATATTAGATGTCATATACCAAAGAAAAACGACCAAGATCACCTAATGTCCGAGGTGGGGATCGAACCCACGTACTCGGCTGAGCACGTGGGTTCGATAGGTGCCGAATCGGATCGGGGATCGGGACGTTAGGTGATCTTGGTCGTTTTCTTTGGTATATGACATCTAATATTTATAATTTATAACAGAAAATATTTTTAAATTACATACATGTTACTATGAGTGACAATTTTCAGTGGAAAATGTCTACCTCTCGTGTACTTCGTGGCCTCGACTTTCAACCACAGATCACTTCAAATACTAGATGAACTACTATATGTTGTGTTTTTTGTATTTTTGTAGTACACAGTGCCGTAGTGTTATAATTATAACTGTAATGCTGTGTAACTTATTTGAATAACAATAATAAATAAATAAATGAATTTCTAGTTCTAACACAGCTCACTCGCAAGTGCTCTGGTATTAATTTAGTATGAAGGCGCCACCGCTTATTTCATTTGCGTTTCACGATCTGTGCTCACCTCTGTATACAAAATTATTTTAAAGAATAAACAAACGACTTCAAGTAGTTTGAGGTTAGAGCACTGAGGTTACAGACTCTAAATACCAACTCGCCAGCTTCCATGATAATATAGCACTTGCTTCAATATGATCATCATCATTAGATCTTTGCAACTCCAGAGTTGGCACATACACGATACCGACCCTATAGGTACATAAGTAAAGCGTGCCACCAATCCCTGAAATAATGACCAAGACCACTCTGCCACGCTGATAAATAAAAAGTAGTGGCATCGCTGTCCTACTAAATAGGACAGCGAAATTTTATTTTCAGTATAGATGTCATGTTTTTTACGCACTAGTGCGAGCACTAGTGCGTAAAAAAATGACATCTCGTTGTTAATTTCTTGTCAGGTAGAAATTTTGGAGGGCCACCTGTACTGAAAAACGTACGATTCACGTGCAAAAAATGTATGTGTCTATTTCAAACACTCCTTTCCTCGTGTCTTTTTCAAACACTCCTTTCCTCGTGTCTATTTCAAACACTCCTTTCCTCGTGTCTATTTCAAACACTCCTTTCCTCGTGTCTATTTCAAACACTCCTTTCCTCGTGTCTATTTCAAACACTCCTTTCCTCGTGTCTATTTCAAACACTCCTTTCCTCGTGTCTATTTCAAACACTCCTTTCGGTCGTGTTTTATTTTATCGTCACTAGTTATTAACTTAATTTTTTTCGCACTTATATCGTAATGGAAAGTACATACTTTTAAATATTCATAAAATCATGCTCAGCAATCGATAGTTTGCATGAATACAAAAGAAAAATATTTTGAGATCATTATCTATTATTTTTATCTTAAATTCCGTTTAGGAGCGCATAGTTGGTCTCTATTTTTCACTTATTCAGGTCAATTTCATAGTTCATTGACCATTCCCTTTTTAAATCGAAGTAACCGTCAAATGCATCCGAATCGCTGTACTGTAGTACAAGAAAATTGAGTATCCGTAGTCCCGTACCCAGATATAAATACATAATATATTTATAATATTTTTTTAACAGTATCATAGTGCCTAACTCTGCTTATATGTATATGGCAAGCTATAAGTAATAAATGTATTAAAATTACAGATTCAAACGAACATTGTGACCATAATGTATGGAAATGGTCACGTGACTTTCCGTTTCAATCTCATTCTCATACATGTATTAATTATCGCTTATCGTTTTCGATTGCAGAATGGGATATTTGCTAGGCCTGCAGAAAAGTTTCTACCTCGTTGCGGCATCTGACGTTAGTCTGGAGTCACATACGTGACCGAACGGCCTCATTCCTGTGAAAGCTGGGGCGATTCAGGCGGAACTAATTTTCTGAGTCTCAGAGGTAGGTAAGTAATTACTATAGTGCGGGATCCACCTACTATGAGGTTTTAGCTAGGTAAGACTAGTGATTACTTTACTTATTTCATTAGTAATTAAGCATGGATTTAGTAGTTGGTTGTGGTTACATTGTGTATTCCATCGTAACAACAGTCCTAATTAGGGCTTTCAATACAATCTCGGTATTGCCCATAAAAATACCGGTATTGGAAACCCTAGTCCTAATTGATGATGACGAATGGCTGAGTAGTCCTACATAAACACGACATACATTTTAATCGTGCTCTAGGTAGTAACAGCAGAGATCTGTTGAATTTTATGCCGTACAACGCCAAATGAACCCAAAAGGCACGAATTTCACCCTGTCAGAGTCTCTTAAAGTCACAATAATAAACTCTAGGATTCAAACCTGGGGCTTCTAACATTGTAGACGTTCACTGGAAACTATGCTATAGATGCTGTCAAATATAATACTTTCTGAAAACCAACATTTAAATAAAAGTATGCGATATTCATGAATTATTATAATTACAACCAAACCGCGATATTAGCTTTCAATCAAAGACTACAATAAGTTTTGATTTAGATCGATTTCAGAAATCTACCACCCAACAGTTAAAAGCAGACACAGTCTCTTAAGTACTTCGCCTTTACTGCCTTACAGTTTTAGGTGAATATTACAAAACCAAGGTCTTTTATACCAATCACAAAGCAGGTTGACATAATCCGAAGTAACTTTTCCAATTTGGCTGAAAATCACCATTAATCCGGATTCAAATCATTGTCCTCGCTCTAATTAGTGTTTGAATTATCCGAGCTTATTTAAATTGAGTTTTTCTTCAACATTGATAGATTTTGTTATCTTTAAAACCAACACTTGTTTTTGAATTTGTTTATTATTATTATTTTATATACATTTGACGATCTTTTTGTGAATTTGTGCTATTTGTTAACAAAAATGATATGTAATTTTCATGAAGAAATTAATAAAAAATGGTTTTGTAAAATAACCAACTCAATTAATTTAATTAAGCTTTTTAAATGAATAACTTGACTAAAGGGTCCACATGTGGCATTGTCATTGTCATGACATGACATCTGAAGCGTTGCCAAAGGGAGGAGGGGATCCTTGTGTTCAAGACCGCAGAAAATGTTTGCCTTTTGTACGTATTGTTTGAAGAATCCGGTCTGAGTATGTGCAACACAATTAAAATTCATATGGGATTGATTGGCATTGGTTATGGCTAACGGAAGATATACGAGTAAAATATATAGCCCTCCGTGCGGTAAAAGAGAATGTACCTACATATTGAAATAAAAAATATTTTTTATATAGAGATAATATATTTTGGATAAAACAGAATCTAGAATTACATTTTCACAACGATCACCATTTCTTAATTTGGTCCATTCAAAGTACCGTTTGTCAGTGAATATAAAAATTACTCTGCAGACAGATAATGTACATTTCATAAAAAATTCTAGATTTTGACAAAATTTATCTTTCGCTGGTTGTTTCCTGGAGGCTGGAGGTTCCGGTTTCGAACCCGACGAGGGCATTACCTATTTGTGTATCTATTTATCACAAATACATGTTCCTTGGTCATGGCTGTCTATGTATTTATCTATTAAGTATCTATCTATTATAATATAACGACTTAGTCCTACGGTAAGGTCAATGAAGACTTGTGAGGTGGGTACCACAGGCGACGATATATACCTTACCGTAGGACTAAGTCGATTTGTATAAAATGTCCCAAGATATTTATTTATTATAATCTTTCTTTAAAGTATACAACACGGTACTGCAATGCAGAAGTAAAATGCAGAATTGTGAAACAATCAGGACTGGTTGGTTCTTTGTGTCGACCGCAAACCGCTTCGTTCGAGCAATCCCCCCGTGACAAACTAAATTCATTTAACTTGCCCTGTCGCTCTCGAGGACAAAATATCCATTAATTGCGTCTCTGCGCGATGTATCCCGTTTGTTTCCGCGAGTAAACAAATGTTAAACCAACATAACATGAGCTGGAAATCCGTATCAGGAATGTGTACCAGAAGAGTCACATATACTGGATAGGTCGTCATAATGCTGTTATAATACATATGAATATCGAATGGGTCCAAGATAATTAATTATTTATTGAAATACATAAAAAAAGCTGTTCATATCACATATCCGACCATCTTTGACATTCTCGGCCAAAGATGGTCGGGTCTGGTATAAAATTTTAAAGAAAATACGTACTGTAAACATGCTGATTTCAAATAGATTTTTAAAATGTTTACAGGAGATAGGATTCAGGAAAAGGAATTCAATTTAATATCCTATTGTGTTGGATTTTTCCTGTATTTTTCAAGGAATTCAAAAAGTATGTAATTTTATTGTCAGATAACTCTGTGGATGTGTAACAACGGTTTTTTTTTTGCGATTGTATGTATTATTCAGGAAAATTACAATATAATCTGATGTTAAAAAGGATTCTACCTATCCTGTACCTACATAATATTTGAAAACTCTCTTTGAAAACAGCCCGTTTGCAGTATTTACAAAGAAAAAAATTCACCTGACCCGTAATATTTTGACCGCGAGTGTAGTAAAGTTCTAAAGGTGCATTCAGACTAAACGAGCATTCGCTATTCTAACCTCCTACTCTACGAAATTCGATCGTTACACAAAACGTTTTCATTCGTTGATTTGGCAGAGTGGGGGATAGAATAGCGAATGCTCGTTTGGTCTGAATGCACCTTCAGTTGACCTACGGCAACATAAGAATATATATAAAGTTATAATTAAGAGAGACCACTACATAATTATGGATTTATTATGAAATGCGGTTGACTTAATTGTAGTACGTAGTTTATTTATAGCTGTTGTTTTAAGTTTTATGATTTGATAAAATAAATAACAGTAATAAATCACATTCGTAACAATGTTATCTTAATGTTTATATACCAGTTGACAAAAATAATGGATGTAGTCACTTATCTTGCCTAATAACCTCGGTAAACTTACGCCAAGTAAGTAGTGGTAATTTGTTAGATAGAGGACAAAAGACGATTCTACGAATGATAAAGTTGGGCATTCTTGTGTGTAAGAAACATAAAATAAACATCAACCAAGCGGTTCCATTCTCACACCGTTTATTAAAATGAGCAATTCTTGTCAATACCTAGGTATATACCTATACTTACATAATAAGTAGAAAAACCTTAATTTCAAAAAACAAATCTAGCGAGTCTTCTTGAAGGACTCTAGTCTCTGTAACATTGTTAAATAACTCAAATTTTGACTACAGGACAGTAGTCCTTAAAACTGAGTCGAGTTTTAGAATGAAGGACTCAAACGACTCGAGTCTTTACCAACACTAATGATGACCAAGTCGACAAAAATGTATCGCATCGTCTCAATTTCCGCGATTCACTAGAATAGTTTATTCGAGCCTAAACACGACTCCGACGACTAACAAGATTCGTGTCCGTTTTGCGGTCTTGTTTGTTGTATCACGACATGCAAAAAGAGCTTTTCTTTTATACCTACTTTTCGCACTGCTGAAGGTTTAAGGCCCTAATAATTATAACGATTTGTACGAAAATTCGGTAGGGATTACGCATACCTATATACATTTCGGCGTAGGGCCCTTTTATATCAGGTCCGGCCGAGCTATAGGGGGAAGGTTTAGCTATCTACGCACTTATGCATGTAGGCATGGACTCATAATGAAAACACAACATGAATTAAGATCTTTTTTTATTACTACTCTGGTTCGCAAGAGTTAAACCACAACAGAGAAGAACCAGGAAGAAACTCAGCGGGTTGTACCTATGTTTTAATCTTTTCAAATCATTGGTAATCACAATTTTAGATCATTACAATAGGTACACACTTAAAAAACGATTAATTAAAACGCTTTAAACAGCAACAACAACTAATGGAAAACGACTGGAGAGTTCTAAGTTTGAGTCCATGCTTCACCAATTTCAAAATACAAGAAATAACGTCTTTAGTCAGGATGCTAGGAAATAACGATCTGAATCTGAATCTAACGAACTATTGAATCTAGTCAAACTCCTCTTACTCTGGAGTGCACTTAATCAAATCTATTCGCGGTCTCAAGATAGACTGACTTAAGGGAAGGAATGATCATAATCAGAATCTATTCCAAGTCTAGGCAAGATTCAATCTTTCGAAGTCTAACGCGGGAATCAAAATGAATTGACTTTCCAATGTCTAAAGCAAGAATGACTTCTTTCTAAGTCTAACGCGCGAATGCCAATGCATCTTTATTACTGTCAGGACTGTCAGGTCATAAACTACCTGCTTCACAGGCGGGTAGATCTCAACCGGGTTTTATTATCTACCTACAATCTGCATGGATCAAAGCAAAGACCACTCCAAGCAATACATTGCTTATCGTTTTCTAGATTTCGAACTCTTTAACAAATTAATTGTAAACATTGCAAACAAAACTGTTATTGTAAATAACACAATTCCGGCGTTCGACGACTCGACGTGTCGTACAAGTCTGCGCTAACTGAAGCGCGACTCCGACACGGCCATTCTGACGTGACAAGCGTCCTCGCTTATGTCTGAAACAAACATGTACACCAGTAATCTTTGTTACCACTCGGTCACCCTGACCAACATCTGTCTCCGTAAAAAAATCAATTCTTCTCAAGGAAAATAAAATTCAACTATTTTCAACTGAATTAAAAATTACTTCATGTCATTTCATTAATTCCAATTAAAATCTGAATGCTTGCTCTTGCATTAGTACCACCTGGCTTTGATAGCCTCATTTTATGAAAACAATACAATCAAATTAAACACAACACACGAGCTCACATCATGATTTTTAACTTCTCACAACAGAATCAACAAGATTCTCGACCAACCCGAATTAGCCATATCACAATCTAGTCACACAGACTCAGGCCCCCGCCGTATCAGTGCCGAGCATTGCGCTCTGAACGACCATAAGGCCACAGTTACAACTACGGCACGTGACTACGGTGCGGCCAAAAAAACAAAAAAAATCAAGATGCTTGCTCAACTTTATCACTTGTACTAGGTTCAGATTATGAGAGACAAGTTTCCACATTGACGCATTTTCTAATTTGGTCATGAGCGTACTTGTAGGTGCATTTAGAGTGTAGTTCCTTCAAACTATTACGATCGCCATCAAGTACCTCCAAGACCTAAAACGGGTGTTTGAATTTAGGTTTCAACTTTTGTCTGATTACGTCCTATCAGCACGAAGTCACACAAAAAAAAACCGTCAATTTTGATAGTGCCAGCTTAATTTAACCAGTTAAAAAAAAACAAAATTAATTTAAATTAACGAATCAAGTCCAGTCAAGAGACTTCCTTATTAAAATAAAAAACCGACCAAGTGCGAGTCGGACTCGCGCGCAAAGGGTTCCGTACCATTATCAATTTATTATTAAAAAAATACAGTTAAATCAACCTACTTCAAAAACTATAGGAGGTAATTTAATCAAACCAAAAATCGTTGATAGAGTTTATTAATGTGCATAACATATATTTTTTTTAGAATTTTATATCGCGTAGTTTAAAAAATAAAGGGGGGGTACACATTTTTCATACTTTGAGAGCTGATATCTCGAAAATGATTTGCTTAAATAAAAATGAAATGTATAAACCTTCATATCATTTTCAAAGTGATGGTTTTTAGGAGTAAATAGCAAAGTAAACTATGAGAAACAGTGTAAATGAAGATCATATATTTTGGGATGTGACACACACGGAAGACAATCGACGGATAGACAGCGTCTTATTTAATTCTTGTTTTCTATACTATAAACAAGTAAGTTCGGTTTACCAAGAAGGTTCCAACACTGGCCCTTAAACCAAACCATCTTGTTTCACAAACTAATTCGTCATACACTTTAAAATACTAGTTACAAAAACTTTATAAAAACTCCATGTACTGAACTTACGCTACAACATTCAAGTTCAGTTATCAACATGACACATTTTAAATAAATAAACATTTTCTAAAATAATAACCAGTTTCATTTTATGTAATTACTATCATGTTAACTTAAACCCAAAAAAAAAAACAATGATGGTAACTACACGAATAAAGTGTACAACATAATATACCTATGCCTGTAACATGAGCTGTCTCATAAACATATTGTGTTTAACTTTACACAACGGCTTCGTCAGTAAATCTGCCAACATCTCATTAGTTAATAACAATCGTATTGTTATTAACAAGTTGCCTAATAAAGTGATGCCGTATATCAATATGTTTTGTCCTAGCATGATGTAAAGAGTTCTTACACAATCTTTGTGCCGATTGATTGTCATTGTAAATAGTGGGCACAATGTCCTTATTAGTAATTTCTTTTAGAAACGTACGAATAAACAGACCCTCTTTACATGCGTCAGACAGTGAATAGTATTCGGCTTCGGTGGAGCTGAGACTAACTGTCTTTTGCTTACGACTTTCCCAAGTTATTACTGACTCACCTATTTTGAACACGTAGCCCGTGTACGACCGGCGGTCCACGTCGTCGCTGCCCCAGTCTGCATCCGCATACCCAGTAACCTCCAGCTGCTGCTTGCTCTTCTTAAAAGTTAGACGGAGATCCATAGTACCTTTCAAGTAGCGTAGAACTCTTTTCGCTGCTTTCCAATGGGTCTCTGTAAACGATTCATTAAATTGACTTACTTAAGTCACTTAGTTAAGCTACTTAGCTGACTGCGTATGCGATGTCTGGTCGGGTACAGATAGCAATATACATAAGGGAACCTACAAGACCTCTATAATCGTAAGTATCATCCCTTTTACTGCCCCTAGGTAACTTCAGTCCAACTTCCATAGGAGAAGGCGAAGACTTGCATTCTTCCATCTTAAACTTTTTAAGTACCATCGCGATGTAACTGGATTGGTCGAGGGTGATTTTATTATCATCCTTACACAATCTCATACCTAACACCTGATGAGCTGGCCCTAGATCTGTCATATCAAATTCCTTCATTAATTTGACCTTGACATCTAGCTTGTCACGTTCGTCACCCGATGAAAACAATATGATGTCGTCCACGTACAGAGCAATGATGATAAGCGACCCCTTATGGCGCTTGAAGTAAACACAAGGCTCAGACGATGATTTATTGAATTTCAACTTTTGACATAGAACGTAATCAATCTTTTCGTACCAAGCCTTCGAGGCCTGTTTCAAACCGTATATGGCTTTATTTAATTTGTAGACCTTACTTTCCTGGCCCTTAACTATAAAGCCTTCCGGTTGTTCCATGTACACAGTTTCTTTTAAGTCACCATTGAGAAATGCTGTTTTCACATCGAGGTGTTCAATCTGCATACCATACTCAACCGCTAAGGCTAACAGAGTACGTATGGTGGAGTACCTGACAACCGGTGAAAACGTCTCCTCATAATCAATGCCATATTGTTGCGTGAAGCCTTTGGCAACTAGGCGAGCTCTATATTTTAATAATTCACCGTTCAGTCCACGTTTCACTTTGAACACCCATTTGCATTTCACAGGTTTCTGTGACTTACAGCGATCAGTAAGTGTCCAACATTTATTTTTAATGAATGAGTTGTACTCACATGACATCGCTTCCCTCCAACTGTCAGCTTGTGGACTGCTCAATGCTTCCTCTACCGTGCCGGGAGCGTCTGGATCCAACACAAAGACCTTTGTATTAATACCCCACACGCTTATATACAACTAAAAATTTTTTTTTATCCCCCAGTTACATGTATGGAGGGCCCCCACCCCAATGGTTTTTTTACAATTTAGTATCATAATCCTGTAGCGGTTCATACAACACATACCCTTACCAAATTTCGTTACTGTAGCATTTATAGTTTCCGAGTAAATTGGCTGTGACAGACGGACAGACGGACAGACGGACAGACGGACATGACGAATCTATAAGGGTTCCGTTTTTGCCATTTTGGCTACGGAACCCTAAAAATCACGTTTTTTGTTCATCGAAAACTCATGTGACATAGTCATCAATTACATTCAACAACAATAACTTCTTTCGTGGCATTACCAATTCTAACGCAATATGGTAAAAATAAAAGCGAAAATAAAGTTGTAGTTTTCTTAATAACCGTTTTACGGAAAACAAAATTCTAAGTTTCCAATGAGTAACTACGTATTCACATTACTAACAGAAAATTAAATAGACTACTTTGTAATTTAAATTTTAACCAGTCATTAACTTCTTACTACTTTACTAGCCAGTAACAGACATAGTTCTGCAATAGTCAAATTAAACTGTTCAACAAAAATAACAAATAGGTTAAAGTACTCTAAAGTTGGTCAACCTTCATCCGGTAACCAAAACCACAGTTGCTTCCATCCAGCAACAACAAAATTGGTCTACCTCCATCCGGTAACCAAGCCACAATTGCTTCCATCCAGCAATAATTGGTCTACCACCATCCGGTAACCAAACCAAAAACACATCGACCGATTACACCATCAAACCAAACGCATGCCACCCACAATCGTGGCCGCACGGAGACGGAAAAATAGATCCGATTTTACACCTACGATTACGAATGACAAAATGGTGTATGCAGTCTGAGAAAACGTAATTGATTGATGATTTCGAACTCTTTAACAAATTAATTGTAAACATTGCAAACAAAACTGTTATTGTAAATAACACAATTCTGGCGTTCGACGACTCGACGTGTCGTACAGGTCTGCGCTAACTGAAGCGCGACTCCGACATACATATTTACCTGTTATAGATATCTGCCGGATATTATTACAGATAAACACCAAAAGCAACGGCCAAGTGAAAAAGTGGGGGATTGTCCTGCTAGACAATAAGTATATACTTAAGGATTCTTTTCAAAAGACTCGCCGATATTCTTCTTCAATATTTACTTAACCCAATAAGTGTGCGCGGACTGTGGCAATACAATAGAGATAGACTATGTCAATAGGAATATTTTTTCAAGTAAGTTAGTCAATATATCCGGGGCTCTCCCGGAAGTAACTAAATAAACAAGAGCCCTTTTTCATCGAATTTTCAAGTATAATAATTATTATGACCGCTTCTATTAAATCCAGTCTGTACTTTTTAGGTATCTAAAGAAACGTAAACAAAATCTACCCTCAAATGGCCCCTTATGTCAGTTGAGGGTAGGTGGAAATACAATATCAATAAAAGTATAGGTAAACGTTAGGTAGGTCAGTGGTCAGTGTATTGGTCAGTATTAGGTTATTTCAGTTCCAGGTGGTTTTGTATTTGGTTGGTTAACCAATAAATTTTATAACTACCGGAAAATATACGAATTGTTTGATTATCTTTATTTAATTACTTTTAGTTAAAAGTACAGACTATAAATATAAAACTGATATAAAATTATATTTGATTTTATTATTGTCCTGATATTATTATGATTTTCGCTCTTATCGGTGCGCGGAATTTATTGTCAGATGAGCCAATAAACGTGAACTCATACCAGATTAATAAGAATCATAATAAATTTGAACGATGCAAAAGATTGAAGATGAAGTAAGTAAGTACAAACCAATTAAGCCATGCTTGTCTTTTAGAAAGTCTGACAATTTTTTTTAAATTTACTTGTTTTTTTTCAGACTAAATACCCAAAGTTTAAAATTAACTGAATTGACCAAGTTAAGTGATAAACGAACTCTTTTTTTTCATTAAAGTATATCATCTGTTTTATAATAAAATAAAATTAACCATACATTGTTTACCAGTTACCACTAACTAATTATAGCTATAATTTAATTTTTAAACTTACGTGCCTAGCCTAGGTCTCCATTGGGTCAAAATTCTTTTCGTTGTCTTGTTTCATACCGCTCTGTCACGCTTTTAGTTGCTGTTTCGACTAAGTATACACCGTGTTTTTATTGATTTCGGTTAAATTTAAGGGAAGCTTATTTAGGTCTAAAATAATCAATTTCTCTAAGAAACTTAACTCTTAACTCTTACTGTTAGTGAGTTATTAATAAAATAAGTTTAATGCCTGAACAAGTTTATTGCAACCTTTATTACATCCTAATGTTACCTAATGTCGCCTGAGATCTTATTCTTAAGGTTCTCTCACACTTGCCATTACAATTATTATGTATGAAAACGATAAAAAATTTTTTTTACGAAATTAACAAAAGCCTATCTACCAGGCAACTTCTATTAATGTCCAAAGTAACCTGTCCAATTTAACGGAAATCAATAAAAACACGATGTATAAAAAAAAAAGGTGAACTTGTTTTTCTTTTTTACGCTTTTAATTCATACATCAGAAAATTAAAACAAAACTTCATCTCATACAAAAATCACCACTGCGTCACGTTTTTTAGGGACACAAAACAAGACAACGAAATAGTTATTTGTTATACAAGGGTGCAAAGTTGTATTTTACCCGCGAGTATGAAATTAACATAAGAGAAGTAAAATACATTTGCACCCGTGTGTAACACAAAACTTTTCCCCCTCACTATAGCGAGGAAACTCAAAAAAGGTAATTATTTGTTCACATTACAATCATCATCGGGTTAGTGATAATAATTTTCCAAATGTATCATGTACTTAATGCAAGATTTTGTCGCAGTAAACTTAGGAGGAAAAAGTAAACGCAGCACGATTTTAACACATTCCTGTAGTTGCACACCAACGCCAATGCATTATTAAATCATTCTCATTCATTATTTTTACAAAAATATAACAGAACACCCTGAAAGTTGTTTAATTTACTATTTTTATGCGTGTTCGAGTCGGTAAATAAAGATTATAACCTATAATATTCTTTGACAATGTTGACGTTGACATTTTCTGCGTTTTGTGATTGCATCTAGTCATCTTATCATCATTCACTAAAACAATTGTTACTTATGGAATTTTAGGATTTATATGTTAAAATCATCATATTATATAAAGGTTTGTATTTTACACTAAATTCTCAAACAAATTATTTAATTATCATTAATATGGAACGATTTCCATGAGCATTTTACGTTTTGTTATTCTAAAACAAAGGTCATTACTTTGCCACACAAGTGAATAATATGCGTTTTTACACGTTCGTATTAAAGGATAAACGAGCACTTTACGAGCTAGTGAGGGGAAAAGAATTTTGACCCCATTATCAAGGCCTGAGCCCGTGTTCACTCGCGAGCGCGACGCGTACTGGAGACCTAGTCTCTGCAAAACATGTCGCGCGTTGTGACTAAATAAATAAATACACGTGATTTTAACTCATAGATGTCTCACGAAAGTTGCGTCGTTCCTAGCTAAAATATATCCTGGTGCGGTAAGTGCACTCTATTAAAAAGCAATGAACAGTACACAACTGTCTCTCTATTTAACGACTACCATAATGTGTATCTGAGCTGAATAGGATGCATAGTTCGAGCATCGGGTTTAATGAGATCTCACTTAGCGTTTATTGGTTCAACGCTATTCCCAAACCGTATGCTGGGGACCAGAATGTTCAGCCAAGTTGCCAATCGCTAACGCTTAATAACGTATCGTAGTTTTCCCTCTCTGTCACTCTTTCATATTAGTGCGACAAAGACAGTTAGGTGCCTTTCGTTTACGATTGACGATGAAGCGTTAAGGTGATATCAGACGGTTCATTTTTCGTTCATTTTTTCGTTTCATTCGGCATCTTTCACTTAAAATGACACGTCTGACCACGGAGTGAAACAAAAGTGCCGAATGAATTCATTAGTGAACCGATCCAACAATGTTGGATATTTTCATTCGGCATCTTTCACTCGCACTCCGAATGAACGGAAAATGAACAGTTAATTCCGTCTGAATAAGGAATGAACTGTTCACTCGGATTCGGCCGACCGTTGCTACTCGAGCGTTTAAATCTATCGTCCTCGAGACACTTCATTGGACGCCATATTGACAAAAATGCGGAGTGAATGTTCATTTCTATGTCATTCCAGCTTTGCTGTGTGAACATGGAATGAAACAAAAATGAAGCATTCACGCGAGTGAACATTCATCCGAGTGAACCGTCTGATATCACCGAGCGATTGGCAACTTGGCTAAGCACCCTGATATCAAGTATTTCAGGACATTTCTTTGAGCGTTTCAATCGCCGTGACTTCGGTGGCAACGTTATTACTCGTTTTGCGTGGGTATGTCTTAATTTTTTGGATATCTAGGTAGCAGACCCCAGAATTCTGGTAGCATTTTTGAGCTGTCATAGGGACTTCTCGTTTATCGACTATCGATTATACATATGTATATCGATATATCGTCGGTTGACAACCAAAATTCACTAAGTAACAAATACCTACTTGAAATAGAGATCGTATCTCAGTTCTGATTCAATACTGACATAAGAGGTTGCTCAAGTGTTTTGCTTGTCAGCCGACGATATATTAGAAATAATAATAGAAATTAAAATAATAATATTTTATTAATCATTATTAATATTCGTGGATTTCTTATGTCTAACTATTAAACATTTTTCGCTTGAAATTGCTACGAGAATTGCTATTTAACATTTTTAGCCACTCAAAAATTATCTAAACGAGATCGCTCATGAGCAATGAGACCGCCTATTATTAATTTCTACTTGTAATCATAATTATTATTTTACATTGTATTCTGTATTTATCGATATGCAAATGTATAATCGGTAGTCGATAAACGAGAAGTCCCTATGACAGCTCAAAAATGCTACCAGAATTCCGGGGTCTGCTAGGTAGTTATCAACTACGTCTAAGATATCCAAAAATTCATACTTCTCTCAAAGGATTCGTGTGATAACGCTGCCCACCGAGGTCACAGCGATTGAAACGCTCGGAGAAATGGCCTTCAGGTTAAAAGTTATAGAATTGTCAGTGATCAACTCAAGTGCTTAAGGAGTTTTGTTAAATCTACCAGGGGGTTACCATGGTCTACTAATGCGATTCAGTTTAAAACCTAATCCGAGTCGTGATGTGTAGGTTCCATAGAATAACAGTCATAAGCAGACAGGCCGAATCTAAATTGAAGGCCGAGTGTAGGTAATAATAATAACTTATAAAAAACGTTTCGATCGCGTTTCCGTTTTCATAGTCATTGGTATGAAATTTTTTGAAGTTTTTTAATAGTTATTACTAGAGATGCGACAGATAGTTGTTCAGCCGGATACCGGATACCGGATGTTCGGCCTGACCAGCGGCCGAATATTCGGTATCCGGCCGCCGAATATTCGGACGGCGGTGCTATATCTATTTTGAGTTAAGCAGGGGGCGTCTCGTGCAAATTTTGAGACTTTTGTGTTTTGTAGCTCGGGGCCTGTCTTATCTTGTAACCAGATTCGAAATTATGGCTCTAATTTTATCTACCTACTGTTTTTAAGTTACAAAAAAAAATGTTGCAAGTTGTATAGGTAGGAAATTGGGCTGTATAAAAGAGGCCCGGACAGCTGCTATAATAATCACTACACTGTTATCAAGGCAGGTGCTGACTTTCCGCCGACTATGTGGCTTATGACAGCCACTGCCAACTCGTGACTTAAGCAAAGTTATATTCCCACTTTGGACCATATAGCTCTACTGACTCCTCTATGGTTAGTCAATAAAGGCAAGCCAGATCTGAGAATCCCGTGAATTCCTTGGGAGACCGACCGACTAACTAACCTACTCTCGGGAGTCTAAATGCACCCTACTAATGATTATTATTGTTACCGTTACTGTTTTTTACCTTTTTATGTTCAATCTATTTAGCCCAAAATCAAGAAAAGTTACTATCCGGTATCCGGCCGGATAGTAAGTCACTATCCGGTATCCGGCCGGATAGTAAAATACGGGCCGGATACGCCGGATACCGGATAGTTACCGAATATCCGGTGCATCTCTAGTTATTACCTACACTCGGCCTTCTGAATTGTATTTAACACTTTCATTGCGGACGAGTGCTACGCGCTGCGCTCGTAGCCGATTCCGTGTAATTTTCGCTTTGTAGCGAAAATGGACCACCCATGTCCCACAGAGAACTCCACTCGGGAGTTCCCCGCGCTCAAAGTGTTAAGAGATCTTGGTAGCCCCCTT